>PNEQ01005035.1:72650-197650 GCA_003012365.1 Medauroidea extradentata | reverse complement strand
GAGGTGAAATATTGTATCTTGCATGTTATGAAGGTCAATGTTATTAATTTGCCAAAGGAAAGTTTGTGCTGCTGGTGGCAGTAGAGCTTCAAAATTATGCCAGTATTTGTGGAAAAAACTTTGTCCTTTCTACAGTATTTGTCGTTCCTCCGTAGACACATGTCGAATTCTGACGCATACCCACAAACAGAATGAACCAGTGTGTGTACAGGGGGTGTGGGGGAAGGGCAAATATGTGTGAATGTACTTAAATGCTGTATTGCTCTGCAGCCCTTCCATTCTTAAGTAGCGCACTGACTTTTGTGGACTGATGAAACAAGTAACGTAATAACTTAGGTCATTGCCAACTCAAACACATATTTTAACATGAACTTTAATTAAGGCTCGTTTACACGGGCAACAATTTTGAGCAATTTATGGCGACCATACAGTTGCCGAGTGTTGCTGGCAGCCATGGAGCATTATGAGGTCAACATGCAGCAATGAATGCCCCATATTGCCAATAGTGGGTCAATATTGCTGGCCATTATTGGTGAAAGAGCAACACGATTCAAGTGTTGCTGAGTTTTCCACGGCCGGTGGAAAACACGGCAATATTGGCGGCAACAAGGAGTGAATCATCGTCTGCGCAGCCTGGCATAGGCCTACCACGCGTCAGTGTGTTGTGCAGTGTTCGTGTATTCACGTGTGTAGTGCCTTTACGAGCATGTTCAATGGCTTGGAGCAGTGAGAAACTGTTATGGGATATCTCACATGCAAAATATCGCGACAGACTCGCTAAGAAAGATGCATGGGTGACAATCGGGGAAAAGTATATGTTATCACAAGACGTAGCACAAGCCAAATTTAAAAGTTTGCGTACGTACATGTAAAGCGAGGAAAATAAAATGCAAGTCAAGAAGAAAAGTGGCAGTGGAGCCGTCGGTCAATAGAGTACATGGTTTGCCTATAAACATATGACCTTCATACTCGCCAGGGATGTGGCTGACAAAGGAAAGAAAGCTTCGTTACAGATGAGGTATGAATTATATATTAATTGTGTAACAATATTACTTTCCTTATATTGCTTCTCCAAACAGAATCAACTTGGTATTAAATCTAAAAATATGCTAAACCATAAGTATAATCACCTAACAAAAGTGACCTTGCACTAATATTATGAAAATATAATGAAATTAAAATGCAATCGCTTACGTCGCACTGACAAATCACACGAAAATAATGCGCTTGCTATATAGTATGTATAACACTAAATATCCTATTAATGCTATCAATAACATTAGACGTCACTATGAGAGACTTGTTTCACTGATTATGGTTTATAATGACTGGAAGGTAGCCATTAATGTCCTGTGAACCTGTCTTGTCACGGAACTCTTCCCGCTTGTTACACAAAGAATTCCATGAATTCGTCTCTGCAATTCTTGGCATTGTTGGATGGTTTTCTAGGAACATTTGGTAGATCCGTAAATGTTGTTTGTGAGTCATTCCTTCACGATCCTAAAATCACGTCACCAGTGTCAGTATCTTCTACATAAAATGTACCGGGTGGCGTGTAGAGGTTGAAACCATCACGATTTCTTCTCAGGTAGCTATGCAGGTACGCACATCCAGTTACAACATACTGTACAGAGTCCGTTTTTAAATGCATAGGAGATCGGAAAATGCGAAATACAGATTACAAAAGACCAACCACATTTTCGACTATACGTCGCGCCCTCGATAACCTGTAGTTGAAAACTCTTTTCGATGATCCTCTGCTTAAATCGATGGAAAAAGGTTTCATTATATTTTCTGTTAGCGGGAATGCGTCATCTGCCACAGCTACGTACGGTGAAGGTTGTTCTCTTCCTGGTATGTGCAACGTGTTTTCCTGTAATGCTCTACCAAATGACGTGTTGCGAAAAACAGCTCCATCAGGCATCGAACCCTGGCATCCCATGTGAATGTACAAAAATCTGTAATTTGCGTCCACGGCTGCAAGTAGAATCACGTTGAAGTACTTCAAATAATTGAAGTATTTACTTCCGCTATTGTATGGACATTGTACGGCGACGTGCTTGCCATCAATTGCGCACAGGCCATGAGGGAAATTGGTTTATCTCTCTGGGATCTTACTTGTATGAACTGACAAAAAATATGGAACATGTACTGTAAAACAGGGTGATTAGAAACACTGGGGTGAATAGAAACGAAATTATAAATATGTTCTTTACTTACACCTCATGCTTAAAAATAATATAATTACAATAAAAGTACTGTTTGTAAATTGTTTTATCTTGCCTGTTTAAAAATTAAATTTTTAAAACAGAATCTATACCGAAAATTTACCTTTAAATTTGCGTTTCTTTTAACCCCTGTGTTTCTAATCACCCTGTTTTACGGTATGACCAGCAATTAGAATTATTGAGAGATAATCTGAGTTAGTTGGTTAGTAGATGGCAGTAATGATAAGTAGCGGAAATCCATGTTGGTATATTTTATATCATTCAGTAAAAATTCATATAAATTTCTCATAGAAAATACTGCTGTTCAACAAATTTCAAGTTTAATCACCAGATATGTTCTCAACATTATCTAAGCTAGTAAATCATTTTACACAAAATTTAAATGTTGCATTATGTTTACTAATGTTTGAGATTTTCATCATATAGCTTTCATTGGCATTCTTTCATGTGTGTTCTGAAACCCTATAGGATAACCCCTCCCCCTACTACACTTGAGCAAACATTTCTGTTACCAAAATGTACACAAAAGGAAAGTAGGCTGATAAGTTCTGTATAGATCTACTTGTTTTAAACTTGTGATAACACCAATGTGAATACCTGACTTACATGTACGTACGGAAACGTCATAGCACACGGTAGTTAAAAAATAAAGCTAATAACTACGTAACCCTTAAATCCTTGCTGGAATACAATTATGTGAAGCCAGGACCAATCGATGCCATCGATGGAGGATGGACATGTTTTCAGGGCGTGGGGACATGTGTGGAGGGTGTGGAAACACGTATAGGAACATGTTTGAAGGGTCTGGGGACATGTGTGGAGCATGCAGAGACATGTGCGGAGCATATGAAACATTTATGGAGCATGCAGTTTTATGTGAGGTGCATGCAGTTTTATGTGAGGTGCATGCAGTTTTATGTGAGGTGCATGCAGTTTTATGTGAGGTGCATGCTGTTTTATGTGAGGTGCATGCTGTTTCTACGTAGCGGGTGCCAACTAACTTCATAAGTGAGGGTATTTTAAATCACTTATGGCCACATAAAGGATGAAGTTGCCATTTCGATTAGTTTGTGTCGAGTGATTAACATAGTCGATTTTTGATCGATAAATGAATAATAACATTTCTATCGACCCTGCTTAACAATTATTATATTCAAGAAAATCCTGAAAACGTCTGATAATGTGATTATAAGAAATTTAAAATAGTTACATACTATGTAATACTTAGAGTAACAATTTCCAAAAAAATGTACACGTTCGTACGGTTGTAATTGAATAAATGAATGAATTTTACTATATAAGGAATAATATATTAGCTCTGCTTTCTGACTCTAGCTATAATTGTAGGGAATTTTTCATTTTAAGTTAAATAAATTGATAGTCCATATCTATACTTATAATGTGATCTTTATGTGATGTGGCGGAAACGAAGTTTTTACAAACAATCCTTTAGTAAATATTAACCTAATAACGAAGTGAAATGTCTACACATAAAAGAGTAGCTGAAATTAATCCTTTCCAACTAAGCATTGGTCAAACGCCTGTCTGAAATAAGAACCACTAAGATTTCCACTATTTAATACGCAAGTTGGTACACAAAAAGCTACAGTATACAGGCTGTTGCAAAATTCTGTGTCAATATTCTAGGGAAACAATCCTCACGTGTAGAGGAACAAAAAGTGTTATATGAACGTAGGTCCAAATACGCACCGTTTCAGTGCTACAGTTGGCACACATGACGTATGGTTGACAGCCCGCTGGCAGGATCATGTTGCTGTGTCACAGTTGTCCCTACAGTGTTTTAGTGGCGTAGTGTGTGGCATAGTAACATGTTATGTACTGCTGTAATGATGCCCCACAGCAACATGATCCTACCCGCACGCTATCAACCATACGTCATGTATTGCCAACTGGCAGCGCAGAAACGGTGCGTTTTTGGACCTATGTCAATAACACACAAGTTTTATTGAATTTGGCCCACGGGTTCAAATTATTTTAGGTTAGGACAAGACAAATGAGGAGACACACAGACACACATACTGATACAGAGGAAGATGATTTGATAAGATTTTTCTCCTTCTGAAAGTGAGCTAATAAAATTTGCGATGTACTACTTGACGCAATAGCCAAACGACTCCTTTACGATGCAGATGTGCTAGCTTCAGGACCAACCAAAACTTTGCTACGGGGAAATTTTTCTAGTATTGAATTGTCACTGGGGTATAGATACATACGTACAGTAAACGTCACGTCGACCTTACAAGACCACGCTACTTGCCACAAGGTTCGGAAAAACACTAGGCCACAATCTACCAAATCCACGAGACGACAAAAAGCGTAGTTCCTGAAAGCAGAATACGTTACTCTAATGCAATGTGGATACAACGATAGCGAAGAACAAGTGAATAATTAGCGCTACTTGAAAGATAACTATGTAAACAGATAAAAACAAGATGCAAGAAAAAAAACTAGTTACCGGGTCAAGTATTAATTAGTACTGACAAAAAAAAAGTTCCTGGACAGAGCCCACGAACCAGATTCCGTCTCCTACGCAAAAAAAAAAAAAAAAAAAGGAATTATCCTATACTAATCCCAGGCTTTACTCAATATTTTGTATCACAGAAACGACATAGTCAGTTTTTCATAGTACATGAAAAACAGTTCATTATTTCATGAGTACTGGTTACCTTGCAAACAAATATCAACTAAATTTAAATATAAAATAGTATAATATAATGTTTAATTTATACTTAAGTCCAAATAAGTCCAAATTAGTGCCTAAGTACTATTTACAGTCAGTAAAACATAAATTTTTCTTAGGAAATCAGACTCATTTCTGCTTAGGGATGTACTGAGCAATATACAATCGTTCGTTTTCTAAAAACTTTGTTAACTCAGAAGTGAATTCAAAACGTCGGCTGCAACTTCAATTTCGCTCTGGTAAAAACATTGCAATGCGAAACTTGTCTTTTTTTTTTCCACCAAATAAAATCCCTCATTCCCGGTATTTAAAATGTTAACTTCACACTAATAACGGTGACTCAGTGTGTTAAGACAATTGCGTCATTGTAACTAGATACCTCGACAGGTGGATACGCGGTCACCAAGTGTGGAGGGACGAGTGATGAGATTCAAAGGATAACAAATGGAAATAAAAACTGAGATGATCAACATAATTTTTTTGAATTTATCGGTTTATGAACGTACACCATTGCTTATGATTTGTTAGTGAAACCTGTAAGAAACTGTAAACATGCAACCCACAAAGACAACAAGAAAGTTGATCGTAAAGGAAAGAATTTATGTAATTAATGAAAAAGAATAATAATTATAATTGTTTATAAGTTACTTAATTAACACAGATATTGTTATTATCAAGCACCATTGAAACAAACATTCAAACATCTACATCATCTTTGTCCACCAGTTTATAGATGTCGTCACGAAATTAATAATACTTTTGTATATTTGAATCAGTCTTTTGAGGAACACCACACGTAACATTTTTCACAACATAGGTGTATACATATTTACTATTCAATGCGCGAAACTCAAATGTTGAACACAGGCGTAACACTAATTTTTGAAAACATTTTTACCATATTTAAAAGTTTCCTTAAATATACATTTTCAGCTAACATTATTTAACACCCTTTTATTGAAAGTGACGTGTGGTGTTTCTCAAATGACTGATTCATTTGTAGTGACATTATTTTGTGTGAAGCCCACATGTATGCTCTATGTATCCCTGTGGGGACTTGACTGTTCCCGCGCCAGCTCTGAGTCTCTAGCGATAATGTGTTTTCAGTCAGTAAGGATGTAATACAACGACGTCAATTACATTTCGACGTACCTACTAGTTGTAGTAACGTTATAAGTTAGGACATGTTTGATACTGTGTTACTGAAGCATAAATGACGTTTAGGACGAGAAATGCATAACATACGCTCAGAGTTGGCGTGATGACAAATGTAGCTCTGTGCATCTCAGTAGGAAGTCTAGTGTATGCTCTTTGTCTATCTCGGATGGGGCCTAGTGGTATGACATGTCTGCGGCAAGTGATTCAATATATTGTAAACTCGGTAAATATGGACTTATGAACCCAAAACGTTTTCTAAAATCCGTACCTGTCAATGTATTCCCTATTGTCCTTCATATACAAAGATTTTTCCTCTTATCAATGCAGAAAATAGTTTTTGCCCGAAGCCGTATATTTCGTGAAAGATGTCCCGAGGTCGGATAAATATTATTCCGTATGTAAAACCTTGATCTTTTATTTATGGTCTTGAATGGACAGCGCCCAAAAGAAAATTCGAACGAACACAGGTCACATTTGTCAAACGTTGTTTTTATATCAATGGTTGAAAAGTTCAGAGTATTATAAAATTGTGAAGTGTTTAACTTTAACCATATTATTCGCAACATGCCATCAACACAATTATTTTATTTACTTAATTTTGTCAATTTACGTGCCGTTGAATAGAACAGGGCCTTGATAGAGCTACATGGATTGAGGCGAGGTAACAGCCAGCGAATGCCTCTTTATGGAACCGTTTCAGCAGCCGCTGTTGATGATTTAGGAGAAGCCTGGAGAACCGAAATCATGGTGGCTGGTGCCGGGCATCGAACCCCTATACTTCTGGAAGCAAGGTAGACAGCTTTACCGATGCTACACCACGCAATCCCAAAATAATAACAGTTATTACGTACAACTGACTGCTGATGTGTCGATTTGCACATTCTTTCTTAGTGTACAAGTTCATTTCGTACGTTGTTATCTAATAAAGTTGCATAAAATTAAAAAAAAAAAAAATTATTTAGTCGATATCACGCACCTAGATTAAATCAAGTGTTTTTAAATATTTAGTCACTGGTCAAGTGCTCTCGAGTGTTTACTGCGGCCTACATATATGCGAGTCTCGTCAGTTTGTGGTGTAGTGTTATCACTGAGGGAGTATGGCTATCAAGACTGTGTACTTGTTACTGCTGGCAGTGCCAGTCCTCTGTGTACGACCTCCTCGCAACTATCTACTGCGAACCTCGCCAATACAAGAACCTGTCATACACACACAAGCACAAGCACAAGGACAACTCATCCTCACAGAGTACCTGGAGGCTGGTAAGATTGAAGAGGCACGGAACCTCTCTAGAGTACAAGGAGATGCTTTCCCTGAAGATATACCCAGCTACTCCGGCTTCTTCACCGTCGACAAGAGTGACGACGCTAACACCTTCTTCTGGTTCTTCCCCGCCGAGGTAATATAGATATAATTAATTATTTGTTTAACTAGAGAGATTTGTCTCCAAGTTAATAGCATATTTCTTCCTCTCTCTCTGTCAGCGGCAATGGCGGCTCGTAGGTTGTTGCCAGGTAGGGGACAAGTTGCAGAGAACTATTTATGGTTGTGCGCTAGTTGACGCTACAGTCACTGACACGCTGGTATTTCGGTGCCGCTTATAACTGACTGGTCGTAACAGAACAAGTAGCCAATAGATATTTCATAGTCATTGGTATACGGTGGGTCGTTCACAGAAGTGTACAGTTCTCGGTAATTTGTGCACTCCCTGTCAACAACCCACGAGCCGCCACTGGTCAGCGGTTACAAATTTTACATCGTTAGTTAGGTTTAAAGCACTTTCAACATATGAATAAGTATTGTAAATTTTAGTAGAAGAAGCCTGGCAAGGCTTAGATACACACAGAAAACTTTGACCTTGAGTATCTCAGTTCCAGTTAACTGTGGGTTGGTTCGTTTCTGCTAAATGCCGTAATATTAACCGAAAGTTAGTTATTTTACTAGGCACATATTTTTTGAGTGCCCAGCATTTACAGCTAAAGCTTCTTGCTGATATGTTTTAACAACATCAGGACTCGTCACTGATAGCGGTGTCATTAAATTTTATCGACATTTATTGGAAATAATATGATAGAATGATTTCATGTTGACTAATAATAACAATAATAATAATAATATCGTTGTAGCCTAAAATGCAGAAACCTGTCTAACAAGTATGGTATTTTAAATTGTTTACTTTATGGATGTTTACATAAAATTAACTATTAAAATGTCAGTGGAAAATTAAATATTCGATATTAAATTTTTAATCACAAGTTTTTTATTTTGATTAATCTCCTAAATAACAGTTATTCAGAAAACATTGAATTTTGAAGAAAAGTTTATAAATAAATGACATTGCTATGAAATCAAAAGAGGCAATACAAAGATATTAACATGATCTTTGAACGATTCCTACTGTGGGTTTGATATTACAAAAAAAAACAGTTTTTTAACATAAGCTATTTCGAACAATTGCGGCCATGTTGCAGAAAAACACACATTAAAAATTAAAGAAAACATAGAATAACCACTACAGTAGCAGGTTTCCTTCGATAACAGATGCGACTTATCAAGAATTCAGATCTGGCTTTTCTTTATTTGCTTTTATTTTTATTGTGGGGTTCCTCTGTAACATGGCATTATTCGCTCTCAGTAGCGTTTGCCCAAAAATAAATTATTTCGTATTTTGCAGCACGACTACAAGAATGCCCCAGTAATTCTCTGGCTTCAAGGAGGTCCTGGATCCTCGTCATTGTACGGGTTGTTTGAAGAGTTGGGTCCATTCTCTGTGGCCAATGATTCTGTCTCGCTTATAAAGAACCCATATTCGTGGCACAAAAACCACTCGCTTCTGTTCATTGACAATCCTGTTGGAGCAGGTACGCAATAATTCAGTATGTCTTGCAGTTAATAATAACAATGTTTTGAAATCGTTTAATTGAGTGTTATAATTATTAATAGAAATATGTACTTTATATGCTAGTTTTATTGTGCTTTATTTTATTACAGAAAAAAACATAAGTCACTCCTTTCAAAAATCTAAACCTATGTAACAACAAACAATGTATCAGAATGACACCTAACTGCTAACTGGATCGTGTTACTGCGGCATGTTATTGCACATATTGTTGACAACTACATCCCCCATGAGTCGTATTTTGTTGGACGGTAGGCATCATTGTACGATGTAGCATTCCACAGTAACACAATCATGACCCAGCCCGCTTGCCATGAAATATAAGCCATGGTACTTGCAGAACAGTAACGGTGTGTTTTCGAACATATGTTCGTATAGCATTACTTTTTTTTATAGATGAGTGTTAGCTTCCCAAAACATTTACATGCATTTTGGGGCAATACCGTGTATATACACACAACACATGTATACATAGTTGTTAATAAGTACTGTTGGCCTACCCCTAATTTTAACGTAATTCATAAATATAACTATCAAAGCACATTTAACGACTTCACACTAAGCAGAAGAAAGATAGAAACCGACTGAAAATATAAATTACGCGGGGTTTAAGACGTCACTATTCTTAAAATAATATGTTTACTTCGCCCCAATAACATAAAATCAGTTTAAATGCACGTGGCATAAGGGGACTTACCTCCCCAATTTATGAAAGTTGTTGATTTTGGAGTAAATAATATTTTGTTTAGAAAAATAATAAATAATCGTCCTTACAGTATTAGTATTCTACAAAGAATAGTACGCTAGAAGGAAGGGATGTAAATGCGCTCTGTGTATCACGGTAGGGCCCTATTGTATGCTTTGTATAACTCAGTGGAGTACTAATACAGTATATGCTCTTTGTATCTCGGTGGCACCCTGTCGTGTGCTTTGTATTTCTCAATGGTGGCCTAATTTATGCTCGGTGTATCTAGGTGGGCCCTATTTTATGCTTTGTATACCTCAGTAGAAACCTACTGTACGCTCTACGTTTTCTCGGTGGAGGTCGTATATATGTTCTTTCTCACTCGGCGGGGGCCTAGTGTAGAGGTATATATATAACTCGGCCGAGTCCTACTGTATACTTTTAAGGCGACATTTCACGGTACCTGATTCAGTAAACGAGTGTGCAATGTCTTGCCACAGAATCGGTAGCAGAAAACGACATGGCATAGCAGGATTCCGTACCAGGTTTGCTAATAGAACTTGGCCTATTTCCCGTGGCAGAAACTGTAGCGGATTCTGGACCAGAACAATCATATTGCAGTATTATAATGTGTGGCGCGTCATGCGGCGTCTGGGAGAACCACACAACTAAACAGAGTATATACTGTCTGACATGGACGAGCGTGGAAATTATATACCTTTAAATATTATGAACTTAACGATATTTAATATACGACTTGAAATGTGGCAGAATTTCAGTTTGTTGTGGGATGCAATTCCTATCTCCTTAGATACCGCCACCGAACATAACCTTCATACAAGCGTTTGGCTTCACACGTCCCGAGTGAAATGTATGCAGATAAAAATAATTCATTATTTGGAATTTCTCAAGTTTTCAGGTAAAAATTGTTCATATATTTTTGCGTATGAAATTATATTAACGTTTACAGAATATGCGCTCTGACTGCACAAAATAGTTTTTTTTTTCTCTAATAATTAACGCTGCAGTCCCTAGCAATAATCTTCTGCGAGTGAGATCCATGTTCTGATATGTTCAAACAAACTGTGTACAACGGCCGTGTTCCCTGCCAGTACATACTCCTTGGCAGCAGCCGTGGAAGCCGGTATAGAGGCTGATGTAACGGAATTTGTAACAACCTCTTTGGTGGCTTTTACGCACTAAGGTGCCTTGTAATATCGGCTTTAGCATCTAGGTGGGGGCCTAGTTATACTTTGTACTGTATATCTCGTGACGTACATTTATTGCCGCAAATATCGCGCTTAAGCTTCTGAGTCTCTGACGTAGAAAACAGTTCAGCTGCTGGTACTACACAAGAGTTAAAAGCGTAAACTTGGAGCAGTTTCTGCTTACGTGATATTTGAACGATTCCTGCAATGGGTTAGTGTTGTAAACTCATTCGTTCTTGTGGACACGTGTCATTGCGAGTACGAATGTTGCCGAGTTACAGAAAATACCCACAATAAAACCAAAAACAGAAAAAGGAAACACGTAATTCCGGAAATAAATATAGTTGTTTCTAAAAAAAGACAAAAAAAAAGACGATAACGGTGACAGCACTGCACTGGCGTTGCTTGGAATCTTTGGCGCCGGCGGCACACAGTCGGTCATTACTGGAACTATTAGTGGCTCGAGGCACAAACTGCAGTTTGATTGTTCTTCTTAAGGGTGTGGTTCACCCCGAAATATGTATTGTTTGTACAAAATACGTTTTGTTATGTACACATACACTATGCCTATTTTTTTTTTTTACCAAAATAAAAATTATTTAGCTTTCATAGGTTTTGTGTGATGACATGTCAAAAGTCAAAATCTGCATAAAACATAAAGAACATTTAACTTCCTTCCAGAAGAAAATTTTTCATTATTAAATTTAAATTCAGTATTTTTTTTTTCAAAAATACGGTATAAAGTTCTAAGTAGTTTTATATAGGTCTTGACAAGACACTGTTATTCATTTTGAATTGTTTCGTTTCTTTTCTAGCATAAAACCATTTTTGCATAGTTTTGGATTTGGACACGACATTATATAATAACTATGTAAGCTAAAAAAATATCCACAGTATATACGTACACACACACACACACACACACATATATATATATATATATATATATATATATATATATATATATATATATAGAGAGAGAGAGAGAGAGAGAGAGAGAGAGAGAGAGACAAAGCAATACAAATTGTCGACAAAAGTGAAAATTATTAAAACAATTGAAATTTTCGGCGAACCGCCCTGTTGATAATCTTCACTCACTTCACTACATTATACGCGGCCGTAGATTGTAAATATTCGTACACCTTCACGAATATCAATCACGAAAGCGAAGATTTACAATATGACATCAAATTGCGATAGCGCAATTAGATTCAGGAATAATAATAAAACGCTATAACCATCCAGAACAATCAGAAACACGAAACACGCCGAACTCCTGACACAGGATTCTAAAAACTGAACCGCCTACGACGGTGGCTATACTGAAGAACTTTGTTAATACTCTTAGCGTTTGTCTTTCTCCTGGTGTCCCCCCTCCACACATTTTCGCTTTCGCGTCAATGATCCATCCTAACTGCGTGGACGGCGACTGGGTTCGGTCAGCCTGGAAGGCGTTTGTGTTCCGCTCATCCTGCTATCCCTACTTCTGTTACCTTGGAGGAAAGGTACCTTGAACATTCATGTAAGTAAGTGGTCCTGCTAGCTCTCTCTGTCCCCCGTTGTTCGTTAGGCGGCAAACAACCATATAAGTTCATATATTCTGGTTTATTTATTTTCTTATTGCATTTTGGGGAGCCGTCTTTGATATTTGAGATTCCCATTTTTAGATAAATGGAACTGGCAAATATCTGGTTGTTAGTCTTACTTACTTTCATGTTTGAAAGAGAGTTTAGCTGGTCCATAACATGGCCACTCATTACGACTGTAGGCATCTACAATTTTCAGTGCGTGTCTACCTCATGACTGGCATTTATATTATTTCTGTTCATTGGGGCATTTGTTTTTGAGATTAAATTTCAATTTGATGGAAGGTATTGCCAAGTAAGGAGCCGAGGCGTTATCATGCTTTTCAGTGACAGTCTTCAGACGTTACATAGTATGCCTCTAATCCTAGTGCTAGTGTCGTTTCGGAGTTTCTTTAGGCATAAAGGTATTGCAGATTTCTAGTCAGAAAATATATTTAATATTGTATGCTAGCGTTCTTTGGTTATTATGTGTCATTTCTAGAGAAATAACTGAAAAGGGCGAACACAGATCTATTTTCAGTCAGTGAGTGTTGAGTGCTTTATGGCCCAAGAATACTTTTCCAGACATATTCATGCACATTTTTAAGCTGGCATTGGCGCGATTCACGTGCACATTAGTTTCGTTTCATCCTGTTCAAGTAATTTAATGTTGAGAGTGTTGTGGAATTCGTGAGCCAAATATTTGTTCTTGTAATTTATTTTCTGTATTTTTTTGGATCATATACGAGTCATGTTTTCATGCAGATTGTAAGATCTGCCATTGTCTTAATGCATGATTTTGAAAATATGCGTGTGCGATGAGGTAGATAGCCTAGCCGTAAAGTTTGTCTTCAGGCAGGTCCTATTTAATTTTAAATTTTTTGATGGCGATTTTGAAAAGCCACCAATATTGTTTAATGCTCTGGAATTTCGAATCTAGCAATTCAAAGTGTCTAATTGACAATGTTTACACTCAGTTTGGTTGCTTATGTAACATTTTCACCTAGGTATACTAAGTTGCAAAACACGTACGTATTTTGATGACTTTGTTAAATTATTATTTAATTAAATGTTGAGGAATGACCGTTAGGCTACTGTTGTCTGAGGTATTTTTGGTCACGAGTAGCTGGTATTCACTTTTGGATGGGCGTAAAATTAATATTTTGCTGCATTTCTCTTACAACAGTTTTTTTTCTTTGTAATAGTTGCTTTATTGTTTTCGAATTCGCAAAATATATTTGTATACGTTGAGGGTTACTTAAATTATTTTATGATTACGGTTTTCTTTAAATGTTTCGATATTTCACGCAACATTACTGAGGTGTTGTAGATTTGTCTTCTCTTTGAATACTACAGCTCCTTTTGGGTTTCCCTCTTAAATTTTTTCGCGTTGTCATAGGATAACATATAATAGAACCAATAAATTCCGGAGCGGAATGTAGCAGTTGTAGCGATAAATACAAGGGGGAAGGAGAAGAAGGATAAGAATAAAACCACAAAATAAGTTGTAAGAAAAATGCTGACAAAAATGGACAACGATGTCAACATTAAGAGGGCGTGGTACATAATTCAACGTTAAAGGCTTTAATCTATAACTGTAGGTTTCTTGAAGCAATCCCAAACAATAGTTTTAGCCAACGTTTTAAACAAAATTGTTTCCAGTGTTACGATCTTCTGAGGCACAATCTCTGAAGCCGGAACCTCGAGCATTTAACTGCGGCGCAAGAGATTACGCGTTATTTAATCAGTAATTCTGGATTAATATTTACTCTTAAAGTTGGCAAATTCCATTATCTAGGATTGCCATTGAGTATTGTATCCATATTGGCTTCTAAAAAAGCGTAGAAATCAATTGATATTTTCAGCGTTTATTTATCTACCACGCTCTCTCAACGGCAAGAGACACGAATGGATGTAAAAACAGACGATACATTAAAGGAAACACAGATGAAAAGAAGCAGGCTTCCTCCGACGATAACAGATGGGACGTTTCGGCAAGCGAAATCTACTCCCGTCATAAAACCCATACACAGATATTATTTAATTGAAGAAAGAATTAGGGTTTCATATTCTTTCAACTATGAAAATAATAATCTATATTAACTAGCCCTATCCTGATTTGTGGTATATAACATGTAAAAGCTTTTTGTGTGATTGCCTTTATACTAAAACTGACGAAACAATTTATTTTTAGGGTTTAGCTACACGGCGAGTCCGCACTATCCAAGCGATGAAACTCGGATAGGAAACGATCTATATTCTGCAATGGTGCAGTTCTTCACTTTGTTTCCAGATCTTCGAAGCAACGATTTCTTCGTTGCTGGGGAGTCGTATGCTGGTGAGTATAACAAGATTACGCAGACGCTGTAATAAATGTCTTATTAACAATTTAATTGTTAAACTTTAATAATTGTGGAACGCCGATTAGCGGAGTTAATACATTTGCACAGTCCTACAAAAATCTATTTTATACTGTTTATTACATTACGGTTTAAATTAAATGTTTTTCTAATATTTTCATATTTATACGCTGCCACAGATTACGCCTACATTTCTGAATTCACTTATTTGTTTTGCCGGTGTTCATTTTCATATATTTTTTCCTGTTTTAACAAATTTAAATATATGCAGATAAACTCATTTATTCCCAATTATATAAAAAAACTTTTTAATTGGAATGTTTGTAGCGTTGTTGATTAAAATTTATTGTGATGCTTCTGAATGACTGTTTTATGCAGGTACTACGAAAACTTTTACACTTTCAAATTGAAGAGACTTTGTAACTTATGAAAATGTAAGAACATTTATTATCGTCGTCATAACTATGTAAATAAAGCAGTCCATTAGTGCCAGATTGTAAGGTAAGATACCGTAAAAGTGAAGTGAATAGAAACGCTGGGGTGAATAGGTTCAAAATATTCAGAACAAAATTATCAGTGCAATATTTGCTCTACAAACTTTTTTTTTTTTTTTTTTTTTTCGTGGTAGGCAAATTAATGCTGTTGACAGGTAGTTTGATTGGAATGTAACTTTTAAAACTATTTTTCTGACGAGAAATTAGTTTCAAATTTTGATCCCATTCACCCCACGGTGTTCCTATTGACCCCGTTTTACGGCAGTGAATTTGTGTTTAGAAAAACGTTATTGTACAAGTAATATTGAAACAAGAAATACCAGGCAATCCTGTTAAATTAACGCTAAATCTCGTAACTGTACTAGCAGTACTTCAAGAAACTCCATTACCAAACAGTATTAATGTGACTGTATAGACTATTATGATTATTCTGTGTGATGTTTAACCGTTTTGAATTTTTAAACGTTTAAAATGCTAATAAAGTTTAGTAAATAATCAGTACCAGAATTTTTAGAAGTTATCATTAATGTTGAAAGGAATTGTAACATATACATATATTTTTTTCAGGTAAATTTGTACCAGCTCTAAGCTATACTATCCATCAGAATAATCCAAATGCAAGCGTGAAGATTAATTTAAAAGGTAAACATTTTCTTGTACAGAAATTACAGTGTGTTTTACGTTTTATCTATACAGAATTCACTCGATATCAGTTTAAAAGCAAATATTTGTTTGTAAAGCATTAAGTGCAGCAGCGATAATCTGTGTGTAATATAATCAAAGATACAGAAAATTATTGGAAATTTAGTTTTACGATAGCAGAGTAACATATTTGTCTTTTGTAATACGACGCTGAAAGTGTTTTTAACATTTATATGATCCGATTATTTTCGTTATTTTTATTTTCGTGTATAAAAAGTGTGGTAAAGGAAGAGGAATAACTGTCGGCATACATATTTGCTTTGTATAACAACTGAATTTTGTATTATAATATATATTTATTCATGTTTATAATCTTATTAAAAGCACAATAAATTACGATGTTTGGAAGCGGGACATCACACAGCGTTTGTCACAGCTCCACGACCATTCAGGCAACGAAAGTTCTTGTCATGTTACCATCATTTTGCAAAATATCAGTGAATGGTCTTAAGGCTCGTGTTAGTCGCCATATTGAATTTTATTATTTTTAATATTTTTTTTTTAATTCTAAGAAGAAAAATGTTAAATATGCGATTATACCTCAAATTGTATTTACATTTCGCTACAGTACAGACCATGCGATTTAGCTGTTAACTTATAATTACGCCGCAATTTGTGTGGCAAATTTTTTTATGTTCCTAATTTGCCCGACAAATTGCGGCGTAATTACATGTTAACAGTTAAATCACAAGGTCTGTACTGTAGCGAAATGTAAATAAAATTTGAGGTATAATCACATATTTAACATTGTTCTTCTTAGAATTCCATAAAAGTGAAAAATAATATAATTCAATATGGCGACTGAAACCGAGCCTTAACGTAAAACAAACAATAAACAATATTAACAACACAGGAAGTGTCCAGTGGCTAGGTGAAAAAACAAACCGGAAATTAGCGTAACAAACCAACTATTTAAAACGTACTATGTTTCGGAATAAGCGACGAAAAACGAAGAAAACGTATTAAACATATTTAAATAATCCGGGAAGTATATTTTATGTGTGTGCAGATATGGTCCAGGCAGAGCTGATATTGACCAACTAATTAAAATACAGTAATTTTACGTAATTTTCAGCGATTAAAAAATAAACAGAACTATGTTTGATTTGAGCATGTCGACATATTCGTGCCGATATCTTATTTCGGCACAAATTTTTTTTTTTTTCGTTGTGGGTACACTGCTGTAACAACAAAATTTTAATTTTGACATTCCTAATACTAGGCGTTAAAAATTTTTTACGTAGAAGGAAAATAATGTAATCACTGGTAACGCCAACAAAACTAATGCTTTTTCGAAGGTACAAATATATAACGATGAATTTTTCTCAAACGTACGGCCACAAAACAGAATATGTCGCTTTCCTTTTATAGTATATGTTCACTTTAAACTGAGTATTCGCCAACACTTATAATATCCGAAAACTGTATTTTATTGAGGCCAAAGACGTTAAGTTTTGAGAGCGGTTAAACGTTTATTCTGTTTTTTTTTTTTTTTTTTGAAGGGAATTTGTCATGTTAAAAATATGATAGCAAAAATTGCTGGAAGAAAAATTTAAGCAAGACTAACTGTATCGTGAGCAGTTTATACCTAATTCTTTGAACCATTTGTTCCCTCTGAAAGAACCCAGTGATACGTGAAGCTATTACAATTTACCTAACCTGCTTTGAAAATGTTTGCTTCATGAGAGGCTTGTGTCAGGCACCTCTAGTATAAAAATAAATTTGTCACTGGCTACTAAGCAAGATATTTATATTTTCTTTGTTAGGAAAAAATAAGATTTATTGAACTATCACAACATTTTTAGTAATCACATATTTACATTGGACGCAATGAAAACAGAGTCCATATAGACAACATATTTCACACTTGCAGGTCTGATAATAGGAGACGGGCTCACAGACCCAGTGAATCAACTAGACTACAGTGACTACGTGTATCAAGTTGGCTTGGTAGACAACAGCACGTGGAAGAAAATGAAGAGTATTGAAGATGATGCACGTAAGGCTATAAACGCTGGAAGTTATGACGAAGCTTGGGCTGTAAGTAGCTATTAAAATAGCTTTCATAAGGTGTAGAAATTATTGTAGCTGTACTGTATCATGCCATTTTAGTCTATTTCCGCAAGAAAAGGCAGACTCACATTATAAGTAGCTTTACTGAGCATGTAACTAACGTATATATGTTAATGAAAAAGATCCAAATGGCGAACGTAATATCAAAATACAAAGTAATGCGTTGTCTTTACATTGAGTGTTTAAGGGCACTCACTGCAAGCGTAAAATTTCCTTTTTTTTTTTTTTTTTTTTTTTGTACCGAACACCATTTATCTTTTACATTACTCATCAGATGATATGTCATTTCCCCAAATTAAAAAATTAGGCACCATAGATTTTGTATAAGTATTCATCCAAGTTACAAAATAACCCTGCTATGTACAGAAAATAAAAAAAAGGATTTAACTTGTAAAACCAAGATTACAGAAGCTAATTAACTTGTAAAATCAAGATTACAGAATCTGAACGTCAGTACGTCAATGCATTTTAAAAAGTGTTTGACAATGGTTAATTTTGAAGAATTCAGAGACAGCCGTATCTCAAAATTATGGCAATATTTACTCATTTTCATCAATTAAAATAAAATTATTTCTTTGTAATCGCATATGTATCTCAATGTACTTCATAGTTTTATTATCGATATAAAATAAATTACCTGGTTTCTGCAACTTAATATTTTTTTAATTTTCTCTACACTGCAACGTCCATTTTGAGAATTTGATTAGTGATTATGCAAAATCAATGGGGCCTAATTTACATTTATTTTGGAGAGTGACATGTTATCTGATGTGTAAAGTTGAACAATATTTGGCACAGATATAAAAAACTTAAATATTTACGTCACCAAAGCCCTTAAACATGTATTTAAAATTTAGGCCATTTGAAAAAATTGGAGTCCTAATAATAACCCCCGTTGTTGTACCGATTTAAAATTCTGACATATTTTCTATTAAGTAAGCCTGTGAATAAGGGTTCATTACGACAGTTTTTTTTTTTTTTTTTTAAAGATTCCGCTGCATGAAGACATGATTGTCTTTTATGTATTTAGAAAAAAAAAACTACGGCGTTTTATTAAATATGAAATGTAAGATACAATTTAAACAATACGAAAATAGATTCGACATTTCTTGGAACTGGCAGTTGTTCCCATATCCAGATACGTGAGGATTCTGAGGAACTTCGTGAATAAATTGTGAAATATAAATAATTAAAGAATGGTACTAGGAATAGCGTATATTTTGAGCTAATCTGCAAGTTGTTGAAGAAACCTTCTACCTACGCATGATTACTTACGTGGCGTTGTCTCGTCTGTAAATGCGTACTAAAAGCATTGGCTGTGTTCGTTTAGGTTATCCTTTTCACTGCCGTCCATTCGTGTCGATATTTTCACCTACCTGGTTTTCTTTTACATTATTTTCTTGTTAGCCTGCATTTGGTTTGTATGTACTTGGTACACCGAATTTGTCCCTCTACCATAATTATTTTCACGGTTTATATTTGTTGACAACAACTATTGCTGGCTTACGATATTCTTGTGCATATTTTATAACTTATAAAAAACTTTAAGAGACTAAGAAACATCCACTTGAATGACATATGTTACTAAAAATACTGTACAGTTTTAGAAGTTGAAAGTTATTTTATGTAGGTTTTACTATATTCAAATTTCGCCAGGAAGTACTGTCAAGCCAAATCTGGGAGGTAGAGTATCTCAAGGGCTGTCAGAAACATCCGCAAGTATATAGTCCTGTTGTTGATAGTTTAGTAGTTACGAATATTCCCCCCTCTTTTTTTCTTTTTTTTTAGCGTTACACGAATTTCGACATGAAGTAGTGGTTATTGACGTAAATAACTGAGATTGATACTTGAATGTTTGTGTCAAAATAGTAGCCAGACTTATTAATCATGTGTTGTAATATTGTAAAATTTACGTACCAGTGCCGTATCATCACGCTCTTTTCGGAAAGATCGTGTATTCTTAACATTCGGAGAACTTTAAAAGAGCAAAATTATACATCGAACGTGTTTGGTACGAATGTCAAAAACTGTCTCACTTTAGCAGCTACGTACTGTAAAAATTGTATTGCCTTCATTTAATGATTTCGTATTAAATTTGGGAAGTTGACTCACATGAGTAATAAGAAATGTGATAAAACACACTGAAGTTGACAAAACATATTTATTGAAACATATTGTACAAAATTTTCAAACTGACGACCCCTTGGATCAACGTAACTGCGGTGTTGCCGGAAGAAATTCTCTTGCTAAAGTCGGAACGCCATTCAATTGTTTTTATGGTGTTTTAATTTCGATGTAACTTTTTATAACCTCTCCGAATGTGAAGGAAACACACTCTTTCATACAATTTTTGTTTTTATATATTTTATTGACGTGGTGCTGCCACACTGGTACGTAAAGGTCACATTACAAGACTGACCAGTCTGTCTACTGTTCTGATACAAACACTCAACTGTCTATCACAATTACTTATCTCAATAACAACTACTTCCTGTCAGACTGTCAGTAACGCACAAAAGCTGGGAAATATTCGTAACTTCTAAACAATCAACAATCCGTCTATTCAAAATGAGTTTCAGTTCGACCGACAAACTTTTTGGGACGATTCCTTATACAAAATAAGGTAGGTTTCACATTTCACAGTTTGGCCGTAAAAGCATAACTAAGGGCGTTATGACCACATGAAAATATATGTGCATAATCGATTTTAATGAATCCTTCGAAAACCGCTGGAGATATGGCAAAAAGTCTAAGGATACTTGTTAGAGGATAAAAAAAAGACCGGTTTTTTGACGACATGATAACGGTACGAATCAACCCCGTTTATAGGAAAATGGGGTATGCGAGATTGCGATCGTACCCGCAACATTGTTTTGTAGTTTGATGGCTGTTTATGAAAGAACGCGTGTTAAACTACAAAAAAGGTCGCCTTGGTAAAACACGCTCCAGCCAACCATTTCCTCAAAAACAATGACCGACCGATTTGCGGGTAGATTGGAGTGGCCTTCCCCAAAGCCTGTGTGGTTATGCAACTAATCAGGCGCTGTTACTACAGGGGTGGCGGTGGTCAGGAGGCCACATCTCTTTACACAAACGTAGGCGATGCGAGTTCGATACCCGGGGGATCATGTGTAAATATCCGATGGCCACGACGGTAAAATTCTCTCCTGCGAAATGTGTCGGCAAATCTGCGACCATTAGTAGGCTACGGGGGAAAGGTTGGTTGGGGGGGGGGAGTGCAACCTGTGTGGCACTCCTCGTACACTCAGAATATCGGGCTGTGGAGTCGAATGCAGTACATGTGACGTTCGAAGACCGTTTTCCAACAGCGCTGGACAACGTGGAAAACGCTAGTTGTGTTCGTATTTTTAAAGGTGGAGGTCGTGCTTTGCGTTGTTATGGAACCCTGTTCGTGGCCCGAACTCGCCGAAGTACATCTTGTGTATGGTGAAGTGTGGGCTAATGCACGAGCAGCACAACGCTTGTACAGAGAGCGATATACGAAAAGAAGGCAGCATCATCACACAACGTTAACTACACTGCACCGCCGGTTGCGGGAAACTGGCGACATGGATGTGACGAAACCAAATACTGGGCGTCTGCGCAATATACTAACGGTACATACCAACAAGCCAACAGGCTTAACACCAGTAAGCGTACTGTTGTACAAGTATTGAACGAACAGATAATGCTCATTTGCAGAGGGGGCACAGCTTTGGGCCGCTCGACTTTCCGAGGCGACGCCGCGTCGGTTGCAGAATGTTTCCTGCACCAAGTACAGGTGGTGCCTGGTTTTACAACGAACACTCTATTTACGGACGAGGCGTTCTTCGAACGGGATGGCACATTCGCGCAATAGCCATGCCTGGTTAGGTGTTAATCCGTATACCACATTTACCCGCAGTCACCAGCAGCGATTCGGTGTCAACGTGTGGGCTGGTATCGTTGGTGATGTGTTAGTACCTGTTTCCACCCCGCCTTGATAGCCACAGGTATCTTGTGCTCCTACAGGAAACTCTTTCGGAGATATTAGAGGATGTGTCATTGCAAACAAGACGACGAATGTGGTTACAGCAAGATAGTGCCCCAGCCCATCGTGCCCATATCGTTTGCACGTGCCTGAACAACTCATTCCCTGACCAATGGATCGGCAATGGTGGACCCATTGCGTGCCCTGCACGTTCACCCGACCTTAATCCGTTGGACTTCTTATTTTGGGGGCTGATGCGGGGCTAAGTGTATGAGACCCAGGAGCTAAGTGTAGAAGATCTTGTTGGGCGGTTCGTCACCGCGACTGGCAACATTTCCGACAGGTAAGATGTCTTTACATGTGTCCGGCAGAACGTGGCGCATCGCTGCGAACTGTGTGTGGAAAATGGAGGCCGTTTAATCGAGTCGTTCTTGTAGGTGTCAATGTTGTAAATAAAATGGACGGACACACATGTACGCTTCTCACTTACCCCGCTGGACTCCCCTGCATACGTATGTGATAGCAGTGTGGTAGAGAGATGTGGGGGAATCTGAACAATAATGGCTGTCGAGCCATTTTGGAAAGAGGGTGAACGATGTGTGCATGGAGAAACTCCAGAATGTAAGGGCAGGGGTAATAAATGGGTTATCCCCGAGTCAACCTACCGACCAGTGACCTTCTCCACACGTGACACACTAATGTGATTCCACCTGGTAACGAATCCGAATCGCCTACGTTTGTGTAAAGAAATGTGGCTGCCTGACCACCGCCACCCCTGTAGTATTAGTACCTGAAAAGTTACATAACCACACAGGCGTTGGGGAAGGCCACTCCAATCTAACCGCAGATACGTCGGTCATTGTTTTTGGGAAACGGTTGGCCGGAGGGTGTTTTACCAAGGCGGCCTTTTTTTGTTGTTTAACATATGTCCTTTGATAAACAGGCAACAAACAACGAGATAACGTTGCAGATACGAAATACCATACGATCGCAGTCTCGCATACCCTATTTTCCTACAAAGGAGGTTGATGCGAACCAATTTCATGTCGTCAGAAACAGATCATGTCGTCAGAAAACAGGTCTTTATATCCTCCAACACGCATCCTTATGCTTTTTGCGATACCTCCAGCGGTTTTCGATTGGCTCATTAAAATCAATTCTGCACATCCATTTTCATGTAGTCGCAACGCCCTAAATATGTTTTTCCGGCCAAACTGTTAACTGTAAACCCTACCTTATTTTGCATAAGGAATTGCCCCACAAAGTTTTTCGGTCGAATTCTAAATCATACTGTATACATGCGGATGTTTCTGATAGCTCTTGAGGTCCTGTACGTCCCAGCTTCGGCTTGACACTACTTACTGAGACGTCCTGTATGTACCACAAAGTTATAGGATCATCTTAGAAACCCAAAAGAAATAAATTGTTTGCTCACCGTGTGGCACAAATCCTTACTGAGTGGCAACTAGGTTAAGTACGAGAGTCGAGGAATTATTCGAGAGAGCTGATGCCAACACTTTTTAATTATGTACTTTTACCTTCGCTGCTACTCCTGCAGATACTAAGAACATCTCTGTAACAATGTGTTATACTTAAGATACACAAACATCATCTTAGTCATAAGAAGGGCTATACGTCTATTGTACTACAAATCATTTTGTCGTATAGAGTAGTTAATTTTTGTTCGCCAATTTAATTAAAAAAAATTAAATAAGGTAAATTATTTTTATGTTAATAAAAATGCTTATGGATATTTCCTCGTGTTGGTTTGCAACAAATATTTTTATGAAAGTTTCTATCAGGACAAACCTCTAGAATTATCATTTTATAATATTAATTTAATTTAAATGTTACTGTTTCACGGTAGATATTTTAAAAACGTTTACACATTCTTTTTAATAACCGCCTAGTAACTACCAGGGTTAAAAGGA
Source organism: Medauroidea extradentata (assembly GCA_003012365.1). Lineage (NCBI taxonomy): Eukaryota > Metazoa > Arthropoda > Insecta > Phasmatodea > Phasmatidae > Medauroidea > Medauroidea extradentata. The sequence goes on along the minus strand of PNEQ01005035.1, from coordinate 173,678 downwards.
AGGAAAACTATGGATATTTGAACAATTTCCCTAAATCAGGCATGTAAATAACGAATAATTTGCACGAAATATTAAGGTTAACTTATATATACAATAAGAAAACATCAAGCATATTCTTTATATTAATGTGTTGCCGAGAAGAACAAAGTATCTTCGCACAAAACAATTCAGTTAGGTTATAACGAAATATGTAAAGAATTTTTTTTAATGTGAAAAGGTGACGCAGTTTTATATAAGTACAGTATTTAAACACAAACAGCTCTAGTACGGCAGTGAAGATAAAACTTATATCCATAAAAATAACTTGTATTTACAGTAATTATTACTCCGGTAAATTACACCAGAAAAATTGAGATAAAATTTAGTTTATACATTATTGTGCATAGTAATGCTAAATATCATGCTTTAGTTTGGTATTAATTCGCCATATTTATTCTACAGGATTGGGCGCAGATCTTAAGTACCTACCGAACACATTCTGGGTTAGATTATTACAACATAATACCAGAGATTGATGTCGATGGATCCAACAAGGGTGACTATACACAATTCTTGGATCGGAAATCGACACGTGAAGCTCTGCACGTCGGCTCTGGGACTTTCGAAGACATGAACATTGGTGTATACATTGACCTTGAGGAAGACATGATGAAGTCAGTAGCGCCCTGGGTGGAGGAACTACTGGACGCCGGGTATCGCGTCATCTTCTACAACGGTCAACTGGACGTCATTGTCGCTTATCCTCTGTCAGAGAACATGTGTCGACACCTGAAGTTCAAAGACGCCGACAAGTACCTGGTGGCAGAGCGCAACCAGTGGGGTAACAGCAGCCATGTGTTCGGCTACACCAAGACAGCTGGCGGCCTGACTGAGGTGTTGGTGAGGAACGCAGGTCACATGGTGCCAGCCGACCAACCCGCCGTAGCCTTCGACCTTGTGTACAGGGCCACCAGGAACAAGTTCTGAACTTCTATGGTGACTGTAGATACAACTGTATTTTAATAATAAAACATACGTCATCCACTTTATTTCGTATTATCAAGGTGTCTTTTACCCAGTAAAATTGAAAGGCAACAGACCAAGCACCTTACAATTCGCCTTCGTTATACATATGAGACTAGAGCTAAATATATTAGTTAAATTTCGCAGGTCTTATAGAAGTATATGTCCTGAGTGACCATTTTATAGGAAATTGTCTACTGTATTTCTGCTATGAATTGTCTGACAATAAATTAGTGTGGAAATTATTCCGTTGTCAAGGCGTAGTTAGAAAAGGCTCATAAACTTCACGCACATGCGAGATCATAAAAAGTAAATTAGTTGTACGGAAATTAAGAAAATACTTTCTTCTTTACTGGGTGGTTGTAATTAAACAAAAAAATTAACCAAAACAGTATGTTTAACATTTAAATAAGTTTTGTTCTTTACATTTGTTATGTTTTAAGAAGGATACAGAAAAAAGGTGCGTTATTACCTCATTTTGTCTTAGTACCTGTAAAGTTTAAATAATCATCTGTTTATTATATTTAGCCAGCTCATAATTTATTTTCTGTAATTGAAGCTGATCAAAATGTCAAATATGTATGTATTGTACACTAAAATAATAAGGTATTATTTATAAATTTAATGAGTTACGTAATTACGCCCGAAAGACAAAAAGAATTAATTTAATTACAAAGATAATTTAAAATTTACTCATTTTTTATTACTTTATTCATTACGTTCTTCACGAATTCACATTCCCGCACAATTAAACAATATTTAATTTTCCTCAAAATATTCTTTATTCTATTTTTTGAAGGAATCAAGTATAATTCAAAATTTGTAACTAAACAGCTGTTCTACTGGGCGAGAGTAAAATATACAGATTAGAAGTTTAAAAAATTTAAACAATTTGTGCATGTAACTGTAATAAATATAATTTTCAGCTTAAAAACAGAAAATGGTTTTAAATTTTAATTCATGTGGTCTACATTTGCCTATTAAATGATTACAATAAATCTTTGTTTTACTTCTTAACAGAAAGGGAAAATTTACTGTTAAGGTTAATGGAACTAGATGTATTCAGTAAACACACTATTTTGTTCAATGTAATAAAACTACCAGTGACAGAATAGTTAAAATTGAACATTTATAAATTAATACCACTGCCTGTTAAAATGAAAATGTCAAGAAACTAATTTCTATTCGTAATTCCGGAGAATGATTATTTAATAATGGAACAGACCAAGCAGTGTTATGCTAAATAAGGCTATAATATTATAATTGTAAACAATTAACCAAAGAGTGAAAAGTTTGTAAACAAACATTTCCTTTAATAACCACATACTCATAAAATTAAGAACGTGAGGTTAATTATTGTATTCTGTTAATTACTTACCTTCAGATTGTGTAAAACAATATCTAACACTACGATGGATCTACCCATTGTTAAGACCGAGGTCCTAGTTGTAAAAGCACCAAGTTTGTTGTAGTGGTGTGGGTCCGTATTATGGCGATGAAAGCAAACAATATTCAGGTGGTACTTCACAACATTACGTGATGTAACTACTGCGATACAAAATTTAGTTGTTAGTGAGGCGTGAGTATCGTCAGGCAATTTCATTGCGTTAGTATTTGCTGTCGAGGTATATTTGAATAATATGGCTATGTTTCTGCAAGGTATACAGAATGGATCGTTATTATATACTAACCCGGCGGGGGTGAATTCCTGAGGTCAAATAAACAAGGAAACAATACAACATTGTGCTTATCGTGGTGTATGACAGAGTTATACACCCTCAAAGGTGGAGGTTGAAAATGTGTAATTGGACGATAAAATCTCAGTCAAATGTAAATCAGTAACGAAATTTTTGTATAGAGGCTACTGGCGTAGGGACAGACAACACCATAAAATTATGTTACGCAAAGAACACCTCGTCATAATAATTATTTTACTAATGGTTAACAACCTTTTAATGCTTAGAAATTTGTAACCCGTGACTTGGAGTGATTGGAAATGGCATGTAAGTGATCAGCATGTAAATATTAAAAAACAGTCGCCTTGAGAAAAAAAACTGCCTATACGAATAGTTTTCTCATAAATCGCACCTTAATTTACGGCCTGGGAAGTAGGCAACCATGAAGTGTTTTGTCTACGGCAATTTCCATTACCATTTTTTGTTATTCTATTAGTACCAGTTGTTTTTCTTCTTGTTTTAGACACAAAATGTGACTAAATTTTCATCTTAGAAAAGTTTTTTTTTATCTCGCGTAGTATGTGCCAGCTTGGTGAGGAGAAGTACCAGATGATATCATGGAATAGTGGCTCATCTGTAGAGGGAGATCATGCGCTGGCAATGCGCTGGCCATTCGATGGACGCGTGGTGAGTACGTATGCACTTACTCGTGGAGAGATGTGAAGGGAAAAGGTAAATGATGATAATAATGTGGGAGGGAATATTGTGAATGTCTGTCTGTGACTTGATGTATACATGTAAAAAAAATGGTGGTGGAGGATGCTAGTATGATAATGTAATTTGTATAGGTATAACGTGTCGCTTGTTTGTACGTGCATGTTTCAGCTACATTTTAACTTTATCACCACACAGATTGAGACACTTGTCATGTCAGTGAACTTGCTTTCCAACATCCTTTGCGAAGAAAGTTGCCATCTGCCTATTGAACATTGCTGTTTTTAAACATTTAGGGCGTGGCACGCGTATGCGTGGAATCAAATATTGTGAATGTAGTTTCGTTTCTTAATGGGATGTTCATGTTGCTATAGCAAGCGAATCGTAACACACCACTATTGTTTGCCCCCTTCTACAAAAGCAGGTTGGGTGGCCAAACCTATATATTAGTATTGGCATGTTTATGGGCATGTCAACATGGTTGCGAGAATAAATTTTAAGAGTTGTGTGTACCGGTTTCAAATTTAAGCGTTTTATGGGCGGGAACAGCTGAGCGATAAGAGCCAGAGCCTCACTCTCGACAATGGGTACATGATCTCTATTTGCAGCGCGCTAAACTGGCGTGCAAAGTTTAGTAGAACTCTTTTTCCTTTTGGACTTCAAGCGGTTAGCCTGAATTTTTATTTTTGAATAGTATGAAATAAAGACCAATGCACGGGCCTTATGTTCCAATTTACGGATTTAGGTCGCATTTTCGGAGCAACAGCAGTCTGAGAAAATAGTTTTTGGCCATTTCCAGAGGCCCCAAAATCATGTTTCTAACAAGCATACTAAATGTTCAAAATATGGCATCTGTAGTTTCAAGCGGGTGTTCTTTTCATGTATACAATAAGAATATGTTCAGCTGTTTTGTGTAAAAACGTTTTAGCGTGACACGCCACAAGACTGTCCAACGGCTAAGTACACAGTCACCTTAAAGCTAAACGCGAGCTATGTGCAATCATACGAGTTTTATTGGACGGACAAAATTCAGCAGAAATTTATCGCTGAATGAGCGTTGTGTACGATGAAAACTTTGTGATTGATGGAGTGGTGCGAGAGTGGTGCCGATAATTCTGCGAAGGCCGTGCTAACATCCATGAGGAAGTTGGTAAGGGAAGAAATTCACTAGCAATAGTTGAACTGGATCAGCGTGTGGATACAGCTGTTAGTGAGGTATGTCGATTCACAATTATGGAACTTTCCTAACAATAGCCGTACATTTTACGGTCAGTCGTGTACACCACGGTGACAGACAAGCTGTAATACAGCACTCTTTGTGAACGATAGGTACCCCAAGATGTTAACTGACCTCAACAAGGAGTGGCGAATGGCATAGGCTTTGTTATTTATGCTGTGGTACACAGACAAGGAACAACTGTTTTCTTTAATCAAACTGTGACAGGAGATGAAAACATGGGTACTTTTGAATAGTGAAGAAACTAATATGGAGTCCCAACAATAGATGTATACCCACTCTGCAAATAAGATGAAAACGTTTAAGGTGTCATTCGGAACCAAGAAACTATTGGCAACAGTGTTCTGGAATCACCAAGATGTGCTACTGTTTGGTTTCATGGAGCCGTTGCTGCTGCATAATGTACGACATTATGAAGACTACGGCAATAGATCCACAACTGTGACTACACTGTCGAATAGACAGGCGTCAACTTTCTTTGCATAGGGTATTGGAAAACTGATGCACCGGTACAAGGGTCTAAATTTGGGTGGTGATAATGTTATAAAGTACCTGAAAGATGTACGTTATCTTTCAACAGTACAATTAGTTTACAAATTATTTCAGTGTTTGTTACAGCCCCTCGGATATTACAATAAAATAATCCTCGTATCACTGAAGCTAAGTCGATGCAAAGGGGCGTCATTTCAGGTTTTTCTTGGGGGAGGGGGCATGATTTTTTTTTTCGGTGACAGTGACCTTATTGAATCTTTTTTATTAATTAAGCATGTATAAATTAGAAACTTTATTGATGAATATTCAATTTTATATGCTTAAGTTAGCATATCCTTGCCCACCCTAAATGACGCCCCTGTCGATGCATAGAGGCAGTGTACGTAGATACTGCAGGACGTCATCTCTCCCGCAGTAATAGTTCCTCCATATTTGAAATATCTCCACTGAATGCTGGCGGCACTAAAATGGTTGGCCATACCATACATGTTTGGGCATTGACCAGTTGGACACTAATCGGTGTGATCCGATAAGGCTGGTCTCCTTTAAGTTATGATAAAATTAATATGGGCTGCCAACAATCAGGATGTAATCTTTGAAACTGTGGCCAGACAACGTCCGTGGGCGGTAGTATCAGCAACTGCAAGGTGTGAGTACTTGATATAAAGTGGCCGGATATACAGCGTTTTATCGATGTAGATAACTATGACTATTTTGATGATGAAATAAACTTGACTCTGGTGTAACGCAATAGATGTTTCATGTGGTCAAACAATTTTCAATAGCCTAAATATCTTTTATTTTCAGATAACATACACAGTTTGAACAAAATAGACAAAAGTTAAATTCTCTTACTAAGTACAATATGTGTAATGAGTTTAATGCAATTTTGGAACATTTTGTATTATACAGGATACGAGTTAACTCCAAAACATTTTTTCCCGTACATACAAACGGCCAAGAACAACGTAACAAACGTTACAGTATACGAAAGACAAACTATCATAGCATATATTTCAATGTTTATAAATTCTTTGTGTGCCCACCCTTCGTCACACGGCACTCATATAGTCGGATGTTCATTTTTGTCCTTATCCAATCCAGCACATCAAGAGTGACGGTACGAACAACTGCTGCGATGCTGTGCAGGATATCTTCTAGGTTTTGAGGTTGACGTCGAGCAAAAACGCTACCTCTGATGTGCATTACAAGAAAAAATCGCAAGGTATCACGTTCCGGCAACCATTGTAGCCACTGAAAAAGTGCCAAGTCAGCGGTAGCAACATGAACTTTCCAGCAACGTAGCACCTTCCCATTCAGGTAATTTAATACACACCCAGCAAACACAAACTGTCGGCAAAACATCTACCCGCTGTCTGAACTGTCCTCCAGTGTCTGCAGAAAACAAAAAGACAACGGGCCAACACCGGCTTCTTGTCTTTTTCCAGACACCAGTCAGCAGTCGCCTGGTGTCCTTCTTCCGCCACTTAACCAATTTTGAATCAAAAGACATCGGCCAGTTACCGGCAGGTTTTCTTTTCCAGACACCGGTTAGCTTCCGTTAACAGACAGCGGGTGACACTGAACCGACAATCACCAAAATATATCCGCCCGTTACCGGCATGACATCTTTCTTCAGACACTGGCAATCTCTCATGAAAAAGACACTAGTCAGATGTCTTTTTTACGACACTAAACCCACAGTAACAATAAGATATCGGTCCATTACCGGCAATATTTCTTTTTCCAGACATATGTTAGCTGTCGTTAAACAGACATTGGTCCACCATATTTTGTACGACACCTAAACCACTATCGTTATAAAGACACCCGCCCGTTGAAAACAAGATGTCCTATTCCATACACAGGTAAGCTGTCATAAAAAAAAAAAACAACCAGTGAATGTCCTTTTAATGACTCTCATAAAACTGTCGCCAAAAAGATACCGGCTCGTTACCTCCATGATGTCTTTTCCCAATCATAGATTTACTGTCGTTAAATAGACAATCACTAGATGACAGTTTTATGACATATGGTTGTATGTCGCAAGAATGATACTGACCTATGGTCTTTTTAAAGAAATTTTAATGATACTTTAGAAATATTGAAGAAACGCTGATATGCTATTTGCATTTCGCTTGTTAACAACTTTTGTACCTATAAAATAAGTTATTATTACATAAGTTATTCATTTCCTAGTGTATTACTGACAAATGGCATTAGTTCAATGGTTATGTGTTCAGTAGACTACTGACCAACAATAAACTAACCCAGTATTGTCTGCAAACTCATCCTCATTCAGCTGTATGCCTGTAACAGTTACTTGTTGATATGTTTCTTGTGTAAATTCCAACAAGGCGGTGGGTGTGGTGTAGTGGTTAGCAAGATGACATACGAATGAAAAGATTCCTGTTGCGAGCCCAACACATTCCATTCATGCAACTCAAAATTTAATTCTGTATGACTACATCAGTTATGTGGTGACATGGACGAAGCACTAGAGAAAACACTTTTAACATGTATGTGAAACTTTTTGGAAATACATTTATATTTATGTTTCGCCGTCTCCTGTCCTCCAAGTTTCGACACCCAGCCATCACTGGTCCCATGTCTTTTTCTGACACTCAGCCTTCAACGGCCCGGTGTCTTTTCCGACACTCAGCCTTCAACGGCCCGGTGTCTTTCCCGACACTCAGCCTTCAACGGCCCGGTGTCTTTTCCGACACTCAGCCATTAATAGCCCGGTGTTTTTTCCGACACTCAGCCGTCAGCGGCCTGGTGTCTTTTCTGACACTCAGCCACAACCGGCCTGCTGCTTTTATGACACCGGCCCTTCATCTTCTTTGCTAACGGCAAGACATCTGTTTTATATCTTACCGGTAGCTGTCTAGGCCACTAATTTTGGTGTCCCGAAATACATCCAACCGCTATCAGTCTGGTGTCCTGAAATATATCCAACTGGTACTTTTCTGGTGTCCCAAAAGACATCTGACCGTTTACTGTCCAGTGTCCTGAAAGACACCCAGCAGTCGCTGGTTCAGTGCCTGTAAAGACGTCAAGCCTTCATCGGGCTGATGTTCTGAAAGACATATAACCGCAGTTGGCCTTTTTGACGTCTTGCCGGAATCGGTATGGTGTATTTCTGACTTGACGGCAAACTGTTTGCCGCTGTTCCAAAAAGACATCGGCTGAACTCTGGCAAAAGAAATCGGCACTCTGTCTACTTTTCCGACTAGCCGGAGTCGGCCCGATTCTGGTTTGTACTGTTTATGTTTGGTGGGAAGTGGAATTTTCTCATAAATATTACCGAAAACATCTAGGTAATTTACATGGAAAACAAGCCACGACAGGTGAATATTTTTAATTTGAGGGTGATTTGAGGTAATTATAGCTATTACAGTATTTTACATTTGAAAAGCCCGCGGAAACTGTTTATCTCAACATGGCTGCCACTGTGACGTCACCAGCCGGCAATTGGCGGTTCTGAAGAAATATTTTTAACCGGACATCCGACGTATTTATTTAAATGATACTTTGGATAAATGTGTAGGAAATAAGTGTTTAGTCTGCTTATAATTCACGCTCACAAGCCGTAATCTTGTAAAAAATAAAAAAAAATGGTTTTGAATAGTACACCGAGTCATGAATTTTTGTAAGACAGAAATATTTCCGCAGGAACATTTTTAAGTAAACAATAATGTATTGTTTATTTTATTTAATATCGTTTTATTTTTATGCCTTATACTATATATTTAACAAGAAATATTACCGGTAGTATCTCTGAAAGTAATTAACTGCAGTGTTAAAACAAATTTAATGTCTACAGAAATTATAACAATGTAATCAAGTAAATATAACTTATAAAAGTTGTTTTATATGTAGCGAGTATAGCTACTTGATCTTCTGACAGCTTACTAATAATATTTATATAATTAAAGGTACTTGCTCTTTTCTAACTGAAGTCATTAAAAACGTCGTGTATGTTATTCAGTATGTGTTGTATTTTTCATGTACTCTAAGTGAGTTAAATGTTGTATACTTCGCGACCGCAACCCTCACAGCACAGGTGGTGCCAGAAACGTTGCTACTTAATTACAATGTGCCAAGTTGGTTACACAGTTACCGGCATTTTGCTTGCATGTTCCAGAAATGTTACATGGACAATGCTGCCGATGCGACATCGCAGTATGTTATCTGCACGTACCAGAAATGTTACAACTGTGACTTTCGCCACAAATTCAGTTTAATATCTGACCAACAGGTGCCATACTTAAATATGGCAATTGTTTTCTATTTACGTGCACAAATGATTTAAAAATGCTGTGTTTTACATTAGCTAGCATGGTTTCCTACATAGGTTGTTTTGAAGATCTTACATAGTGTCGAAATAACATTTAACATTGTAAAAATATTTCGTAATCACTTTATTATGACAGGGATGGTAAGTTTTTTGTTATATTAGTGGACCAGAAATATATTAATTTTTCTCATATCAGTAACTCTACAACCAAATGATCAATTTCAATACATACAATATTAAATTTTTATTATCACATTTCGTCATCACTCTCATATTAAGTGAAGAAATTGGAAATACTTGTACCTTGCACAAATGTGTGCGAATAGAGAAAATAATTATCTTGTAGTTTTGAAATAAAACTGTTAATTTTATAACAATATTCTAGCCATGCGTATTATACTTGTACCCTGCACAAATGTGTGCGAATAGAGAAAATAATTATCTTGTAGTTTTGAAATAAAACTGTTAATTTTATAACAATATTCTAGTCATGCGTATTCTATGTACGGGCAATGTGCAGGCAAGGAGCTAGCGATGTGCAGGCAATGTGCTAGCGACTTGCAGGCAACTTGATGGTGACGGGCAGGCAATGTGCAATCAATGTGCTAGCGATGAGCAGGCAACATGCTGGCGACGTGCAGGCGACATGCTGGCGATGTTCAGGCGACATGCTGGCGATGTTCAGGCCACGTGGTGTCGACGTGCTGGCGATGTGCAATCAACATGCTGGCGACATGCAGACAATGTGCTGTTGTGACAACATGCAGGCAACGTTACATTGCAATGCTGCCTGCCTGAGATGTTGGGATGTTTCCTGCACCTATTCATGCACATGCACATACCTTGCACATCCCAGCACATTGTGGCGACGTTTACACGTTACAGTGTGACGTATAGGCAACGTTGCTGTGCTGTTAGGGAAGCCATGAAGAAATCTGAGGGCAAGCCTAAACGATGTAAACAGCTGTTACCTATTGAGAACATTTACTTTTCTGCCGTGTTCTTGTGTTTACCTTTATGGTTGTCCAATCTGTTTTCATCTAGGAACCTGCGACATGCTGTGCCAGTGTTCTCTGTGCTCAGGTGACCAGGTTGATGACCCAGAACCTTTTTTCAGTAAGCGGAGTGACGGTAGCTGTTTTCACATCTGATATATGTGTGATATATCTACATTATATTCTTTTAACGAATTATTCTATTATTTTCAAGGTTTTACTTGTACTTTTGTGTGGATTTACTTTAAATTAATTTTTAATTTTATGCTAGTAGCCTTATGGAAATGTGGAGGGGATCCACCTTGTTGAAAAATAAAACATGTCCTATTAGTTTACAGTTGGCAACGACGAGTAAATTGTAGCACACAAAATGTTTACTGTACCTGGTTCGCTTCCATTTCCAGGAACTACGGTGGGTGATATCCCGGTCGGCAGACTTTCAAACTAACTTGTCTGTACGACGTTCCAAAAACGTTTTGATACTTTGTCATTCACGTACTGTATTATTTGTTACTATTTTTCGGCAATTAAAAATGCCGTATTCATAAAATGTTTTATGGACTTTATGGTTATCCTGTGTGTCTCGTGTGATCAAATACTGTATGTTCTAACAGCCACATTTTAGATAATATGAATTCAGCTTGAACATAATTAAATCAATTAGAGAAGGAATTTTGGTGTACCAAGATTTTGATGAAACTCAGAAAGATATTTCATCATATATGTTACCTTAACAAAATAGATAACCGCCATTTTTAAGATATGAATAAATCATTGACAAAATACAGAAACGTCATCGAACTTTAATAAGGAGTATATTTCAATCGAGTTTGATGAAATTCTGAGAAACGATTCTTTAGATGTCCCTTTTTATCAAAATGTGTTTGAATGTACGCCAGTTTGAAAATATGAACACTGTATAAACAAAATACGTGAAAGTCATGCCAACTTACTAAATACTAAATGTGTATCAAGTTATATTCTAGTTTGTGCACGTGTTAAATATTTTATTTTTCGCACGGCATTTGGGAAGTAGGGGGATGTATTGTTTCACACACTCACTCACAGGAAAGTATTTCGATTTTCTTGTGTTTCCTTCGCTATGTAGATTTATAAACTCAACTGTGTACTGCATCATGTTATAGCCGATTTACTTCTTGTTGATGCAGTTGTGTTAAGTTAAGGACCAACGAAAATTAATGGGAATGTTTCTTGGTTTGTATTATGAAAGCAGTAAAAGTACCAACCTACAGTAAATGGCATGTAGACCTTACATCTTGCACAAGGTTCGAAATAAAAACTAATAAAGCCACTATCTACCAAACATATAGGACTAGAAGAACGACACCTAACGTAAGAAGTCAGCTGTTGTTCTTGATAGTATAATGACGTACTGTGCTGATATGTGGATATATCGATAGCGAATAGACCAGCGAATAATCAGCACTAATTGGATGATAACTCCGTGAATAGATAAGATCAATATAGCAGATTAAAACAAGGGGACGGGTAGATCAATTAAGAGTCATGACGAAACAGGTCGTAAGGCAAAGCCCATGAATCACATCCCAGTTCCTGCGTCAAAAGAAACTATATAGGCCTATTATAATAATCCCTGTTTTCCAGTATTCCACATCAAATAACCTACATAACCACATATTAATAGTAGGTAAAAACTGTTGATTTTGTGATGAATGCTGATTATATCACAAACCAATTGCAACTAAATTAAAATATCAATTAATATACTATGTTTAACATAACCGCGTGGAACGATTTTGGATAAATCTGAAAACCGAAATCAGAATGGCCGGAGCAGAGAATCAAACCTATGTCGTCCCAAGTACGAGACGAGTGTATTACGTCCGTTCCATCCGCTCTACACTTGCTGCCATCCAAAGACAATCAAATTTATTTTGTAAAACTAACATCTTGCCTGTTGATTTGCACATTCGTCTTAGTTTTCATGAATGTTAGGTACGTTCTTATCTACTTAATTTTGTATAAAATCAACCTGAACAGATTTTTAATAGATATCATACCTCTAGACACATTCAAGTGATGTTCAAGGCTAAATAAAAGTCACCAGTAAAGTGCCTTCAAGTGCTTCCTGCCGCACTACATATACGCGAGTCTCGTCAGTTTGTGTTGTAGTGTTATCACTGAGAGAGTATGGCTGTCAAGACTGTGTACTTGTTACTGCTGGCAGTGCCAGTCCTCTGTGTACGACCTCCTCGCAACTATCTACTGAGAACCTCACCAATACAAGAACCTGTCATACACAGACAAGCACAAGGACAACTCATCCTCACAGAGTACCTGGAGGCTGGTAAGATTGAAGAGGCACAGAACCTCTCTAGAGTACAAGGAGATGCTTTCCCTGAAGATATACCCAGCTACTCCGGCTTCTTCACCGTCGACAAGACCAAGGGCTCCAACACATTCTTCTGGTTCTTCCCCGCCGAGGTAATGTTCGTATCTACGTGCTTGTGTGCTCACCTTTGGATATAATGTGTCTCTTTAAACTCATGCATCATTTCTCATCTCTCTCTCTGTCCCACTCCACACACACACACACACACACACACACACATATATATATATATATATATATATATAAAGTATGCAATCTGGCGCACAGTAAGTCGTGCCAAAACGTGTCTTATCCTGTATGTGGTTGGTGTTGCACCGTGTTTCGGATTACAGAAACGGTTGATAACCCATTGCCAACCCTTAATGTGAAGCAATTAAGTGTTATGTGTGGGTAAATTCCATAGTTATTGTCTCACAATGCTAAAACTACTACACTACCGCCCAAACTAAACACTTATTTCTGCATGACCTCTAATATTCCACAAATACCCTATCACAATGTAAAACCTATGTCACCAATTTTCGATTTCTTTGATTGTATGTTATTCTTGAAATATTTTGTTGACAAATTTTAAGTTCACTCCGCATCGTGTTCGCCATCACTGCCGCCGGTGTGTGGCAATACAGCCAGGAAACACCTTGCTGACAATATTGTAGGAGGGGTGTGGTCGCTCCTAACCAGTCGGACCCAGACTGCCAGGGCACACCAAAGCCGAACAGACTTAGCATAAAGCTAACAGAGTAGTTGAATACTGCTTACAGAAGGAGATTCCGCTCCTACGAATTGCGTTGGCAGGTAGTCTAAACTACTCGCCTGGCAACGGAAACACCCACAGGTTAGCTGGAAGGATCCACCTTGCTAAAGGTGAGGCTATTCACCTCTACGAAACAGCTTCATGGACGAGTTATATTACTAGGCGGGCGAGACAATCGACCCAAGGACTCATCCTGTAAGTCTCCTCCAAGCAGGAATTCAGAACCACCACGACGCAGAGTCCGACGCGCGATCGGCTAAACGCAATGCTGGGGCTACATGGCGATCTCCTGAGTACCTGCGAAAAACATTCAATTGAGTTTCCAACCGAGAAGGTGTCCATCCTCCAAGATTCCAAAACCCCTTCTTCAGATCAACAGTATTCGAGATCCGCACCACAGGACACTACTGTGTGCCTCAGTGGGGACATGCACTGGGTTAGTAGGTTTCACAGCATGTTGGGACTTCTGTACCAGCTTCTGGAAGCTGGTCTAAGAAACTATACCGTGGATCTTTCCCTGACCAGAGATGGGGGCTACTTGTCCGGACTTTCTCCTCACTCCGTTAGCCGTTGAGCGAGCACAGCACACCCAGCCCTGACCACGTGGAGGTGGAGATGTACTTGAGTTAGAGAGGCTATACCATTGCATCACACCTCACTGCGGTTTGCGACGATGGCAAGGGTAGTGGGGAAGGCAGGACAGGGTTCAATTGACGTCTCGTATCTTCTGCACCCGACAACCACTGAAGTTTTTCAGCCGACTGAGGGATGCTGTTACTATGTGAGGAGACTGGAGCCACGGTTCCACCCACTGTTCCTAAGCGCGCCGAACTCCCCAAACAGCGTACTTCTTAAATTTACTCAAGAACCTGGTACCATACACCACGGCCTCATAACCTTCACCCTCCTCAGGGCCAGTCCACCATGAAGTGAAGACACCCACGGGTTTACGTTTCTTCTTCTTTTATCTAGTCATCGGCAAAAATTTTCTTATCGCACACAAATAACAACCGCTGGTACCTCAGTTCCTGACCTCTTTGCGCAAGGTTATTGTTGTCGTAGACAAAAACACAACCAGAATTTTCGGCGAGGATGTAAGCACTGTAACCTCCACTGCACTTCGTCTGGTAAATTCTTTCCAGAGATCACTTTTTCATAAAAGCACAAGAACTATCAAAAGACACTCTAAATCATAATGCAGCATAATTTTAGTGCCAGCATGATATAAGGGTAAAATTATTTGACGGTTCCGTCTTTTTAGAGTCACTGTTAGTTGTTTCGTTACATTCAATCTAAATTTTTGGTTATTATATGACTCAGAATGATGGCGTTATGTAGATTTATAATACTAAAAATAATGTAGCCTACAATTTAGAGGCAATTTTTATACGCTAAGTATTTGAAATCGTGACTTTCCTGCCCGATTTAATTATACAACAAAAATTTTAACTGCAGAAACAGGAATACGATTTTTCACTTTCTGGGTATTTTTTTTTTTAATCCCCTTAACAACGAACTGACAGAAAACATTGAATTTCGAAGTAAAGTGTATGACAAAACTACATCACTACGAACTTAAAGATGGCATAACAAAACTCTTAATACCCATTTCATATTTTGCAGCACGACTACAAGAATGCTCCAGTACTTCTCTGGCTGCAAGGAGGTCCTGGATCCTCGTCATTGTACGGGTTGTTTGAAGAGTTGGGTCCATTCTCTGTGGCGAAGGATTCTGCCTCGCTTATAAAGAATCCATACTCGTGGCACAAGAACCACTCCCTTCTGTTCATCGACAATCCTGTAGGATCGGGTAGGTAATATTCAGTATATTTTAAGCGAAATATTTTTCCTAATTATTTAATAGTCATTAATTTGACAAGTAGTTAGTTCTTTATGACCTGGATTTACTGTATGTTGTTCTTATAACAGATAATATATTCACACGATTCTCATAATGCAAACACATATATCTACAAACAGTTACTCAGAACGACAACTTACCCAGAGTTTTCAGTCATTAGTTTCGTGAAAAAGTGTACGTACTTTTTAAAAATCAAGGTATGTTTAATTCCAGTATGTTTTCCTTTAATAATTATTAGTGAACTTTTTATTTGCGAGAGATTTATACAATCTTTAACAGGGAAATTCAATTCAACATGTTTACAGATGTTTTGTACTGTGTAATATATATATATATATATATATATATATATATATATATATATATATAGATATAGGCTACTAAATTCCTGGTGAGAATCTGATATATTAACGATGTCGTTTGTTTGTTTAGAAAATAACGTAAAAACCACAGAAAATTCACGACTTAACATAATTATTAAGGGAAAGGCACGCGCTTAACATTAGAGAGCAAAAAACACTAGTGGAAATTTTGAAATAATACATTAGATAAACAAATCACAATCATATATGCAATCAGCACGCAACGTTTATAAGGGCGCACTTCCAGGTATGCAACTATGACTTTAAAATGGTAGTTAACGTATTGACGTAGCATTAACGTAGTGACGTATTAACGTAGTGACGCATAGCAGCATTGCACTGTTGGTTTTAAGGAAACTCTTTTGACTGTATTAGTTCCATCAGTTTAGCTGTTACACTGTTTTTACGGAACTTATGTATCAATTTCACAGTCAGTACATCTTAACTTACTTGGACAAATGTGCTAATCAATGTAGTGTGCTATTCTCTAGGAAGTCGAGTGTATTATTTGTCAGAATTGCCACAGATGCCTGCACAGACATGACAAACATTAAATAACTAATTAACCATTAAGTAATACAATCACACACACACACACACACACACACACACACACACATATATATATATATATATATATATTAACCGATCATAAAATGGATATTTTATACATGCGATTAATAAAAAACTAAGCACTTTTGGAAATATGGTTGTAAAAATCACAAGCGTTTTCTTCTTATGGAAGCCATCCCTTTTCTAAGATGGTAGTCTTCACACCTTGTACCTACGGTTGACAGTGAACTTCCAACGTGCTAAGTACACCAATCTTGCATTGCTATTAAACAAAACATATTTCTATGTAGTCAACATATTTCATTAAATTTGTATGGAAACTAATTCAGTATTATTCTGACTTTATAGTTAAACTTAATATGAACCAGCTGAAACTTTTATCTGTACCTTCTCCTGCAAGCTGTTTTGCAGCACAGTTAAAAACATCTATTGAGAGATGCCGCTTAATACGTTGTTCAGTAAAACCAAATAATTTTCCTCTCAGCAGGAAGATACATGGCTGAAACTATAAATTAGACAAACATTAGTAAAATTCTCACTTTATTGTGAATCGCTTATATAGCGTAGGCATTATTTACAAAACGCACACCACTTTGCTGGCTGCCTACATCTTAGGACATCTTCTAATAAAAAATTATGTATTTGTTTTTCAAAACGGATAACTTTAGAAACTACCGGCTTCATAATTTTTCTCTATATTTCGCAAAGTTATATCGTGAATTAACAATAGCAACACCATAAACAGCACTTCATTTCTCCATTGAAGTGAAGATAAATTTACTGTAAGATTGTCAGTGGTTTAAGACCTCACTTTTTTTTATAAGTAGCATGTCAAAACTGTTTTTGTAAACCCAATCAGAGCATATCACTTCTAAGTTATTTGACATTATGCAACCTTTGTTTTTAGAGAATAATTCTTCTAACGGATAATACTTTGTAATGGAGGATGTTGTTTTAAAACATTAACCACATCAAAAATACCTTTTTGTGAGCATTCCAATACGTCTCAAAATTGTTCTTTGCTCCATTATATATTATAATATAATATAATTGTCATTGATACGAAGGTAGCTTAACCCAAGTCTTCACTAAATATGCCACGAGTTTTCTAGCTTTGAAAAGTCAAGATCACTGCTCGAGTGCTACAGATCTAGCAGTACGAAGGAAACAATGTGTGCCAGTATAGTGACTTGCACTATGAGACTAGGGACCTATTCATCATTCGGGATAAAATGAGCATTAAGGATTTAATATTTGAAAAGTATCACTAGGCGTTACTGTATATAATTCAATAATAGCAATAGTTACCTTACTCTGTGTTTTATAGTTGGCAGCGAATTGTTGAACATAGTTCCGTGTATTTTCCTATAAAAATTCAATTTCGAAGTTAAATCAACTCAAATCGACATATTTGTATTTTATAGAATTAATAAACTTTTTTTATCGTACTGTTTAGTTCTGTGTTGACTCCATAGTAAATCTTAAACACGCAATCATCACATGACGAGTTCAAATAGGTTAGACATTTGCCGTTGTTAGCCGTTACGCGCGGAACGATACGAATTGGCTAAAAGTATTCATCAAACAGGGATTTTTTTTTAGTGCTCACTTTATTTCGTATCGTTTCTACCTCACTGTCACCAATACCGCACTTTAGCTTCTGTTCCTCCAACAGACAATACAATTTTTAAAGCCTAAAAATTTGCACAACTGAAGAAACAAGTTGAGTTTCAATTTATTTCAGCTCAGCAATAAAATACCTACTCTAGAAATAAACTCGCCCTGTTCTGATACGTGGCAAGCAAGACTAATGTATGCACATGTAAGCACTTTTATTGTAATTTTCTTCATAGTTGTATTGAGTTTACTATTTCAATTTACAGGGTTTAGCTACACAACAAGTGATGACTATCCAAGCGATGAAACTCGGATAGGAAACGATCTATATTCTGCAATGGTGCAGTTCTTCACTTTGTTTCCAGATCTTCGAAGTAACGATTTCTTCGTTGCTGGGGAGTCGTATGCTGGTGAGTATAACAAGATTACAGAGATGCCATAATTAATGTCTAATTAATAATTTAATTGTTAAACTTAACAAATTATGGAATGCCTTTTTAACAGTCTGAGTTAATACATTTACACAGTCTTACGAAAGTCACGTATATATTGTGTGATAATTTTAGTTTCAATTCAATTTTTCCCAATTATTTAAACATTTATAAGCTACCACAATTTATGCCAAAATGTCTTATTATATGATACTCCCGTCATACCACTTGATAAACTAAATGATTACTTCGCTAATACTTGCAATACTTCAAACAACATTAACACTGTTCAGTGTGCTTATATTGAAGCAGCATTATATTTTGATAGACTCACCCTACATGAAATTTCGCTGCTTGGTTAAGTTCAGGCTATAAACCGCATTTCGTTTAAGGCAGTGGGTCCAGATAAACAACCGATAATATCACTAAGGAATATTGACATTTTCTATAGAGCCGTTCACAGATATCTTTAACTTTTCGCTGAGGATGGGAGTTTTCTCAAGTGAGTGGAAATTTGTCTATGTAAGACATCTTGCAAAATTAATCTATTGTACTAGTTCCAATGATTACAGACCAGTAAGTATCCTGCCCGTGATATCTAAAGCTCTAGAATATATTGTGCACAGTCAGCTATACAGATATTGAAAAAATAATTTACTATTATCTTAACAACCGGATTTTCGAGTTTATCATTTCTATTTGCATTACCGACTTACGTAGTGTTTGCAATACACGAACCATCATGTATATGCTACTGACTTCCATCTGTATCTAGTGATATAAAGAAGTAATTACCATAGACCTGGATACTGTACAGTTGTGTGGACTAAAAAAAATTAATTGTAAATAAATGTGCAAAAAAAGTCCACAGCATGCTATAGTAAGATTATGTATACAAAAAAAATAAATCTGACTTAATAAATCATATAATTGTAGGCGGTCAGAAACTATTACAGAACACATGTAGCCACAAATTAAGACATGTAATTTAATGACACCCTTATCTGGATATATCATGTAAGCAAAATTTATAGAAATGTGTTTCTATCACTGCACTCGCTCATGCGAATAAAGAACTTTCTTCCCATTACCACAAAGAAAATACTTGTACAGTCACTTTTATTTATTTTCCTCACATAGATTATTGCGATGATATCTACTGTGATCTCTCTTGTGATTTGGCTGCATTACTGCAGCATCTTACAAATACATGTTTACGGTATATTATATACAATTTAAATTTTTCTGATCATAATTGCTCATATCATAAAAAACGTAAACGGCTCAACCTTGATGATATACGAAAACTTTACTTCTTATAGGGGAAACACCCACTTTAAGGTCTCCTAAATACCTATCTGACCTATTAAAACCACTCAATATGAACCATAACCACCACACATTATATTATGTATCATTTGGGTGTTTTTTTCTCCTAGTCTATTTTCTTATGTTTAAGTTATAAGTAATGATATTACGTACTATTATAATACGTGCAGGTTAATAATAATTAATTTTCATCTCATTTGTTTCAGCACATAATTTAGGCAAGAATATTAAATCATGTGCTTACGTTATGTATAATATAAAATTAAAAATTATGTTGCATTTGACACGCGTTTAATTGTAAGGAAAGGCTAACGGCTTAACTTCGTCACGAATAAAACCATAATAACAACAATACTAATAATGATAATAATAACAATTACAATATGTTCTCTGATATTTAAAATTTTTGACTGTAATTTTATATGTTAACTAATTTTACATTGTACTAATAAGCTATATTATTCCCAATTATATAACAAATTTATATTAAAATGTTTTTATTGTTTTGTATCTAATTTATTGTGATAAATTTCTATTTATTGTTGTATGCACGTGCTGGTATTGTTGTTACTACGCATCCTTTTACACTTTTAAAATGAAGAGGTATTTATACATAACTTCTAAAGATGGGGGCGACAAGCAGGTAACGCTAGTCAAGAAGCCGGCCTAACCTTCATCCCGGCTTTCTCTCATACAAATGTGACCCTGCTCGAAACAATCTGAACTAAATTTAACTACCTAAATTATTTATCCTCGCCATTTTTATGGAAACAAGGTATAGGGGAATAATTTTGGAGTGTCCCTAAAAGCTAGGAGTTACGGTTACGCCTTAAGGGTGGGTTAGTCAATTTGTGCTGAGATAAACATTACCGCACATGCGAAAGAAATAGAAAACAAGGTAATTTTTGTAAATTTATGTTTAAGTTCCAGCATAAAAACGTTAAACATTAAAAATATGTATTACTCCTTGTTTAATAATAAACACGTGGCACTTTCTGTACCAGGACTAAAGACGGGACCGATAATAATTTAAAGGAAAAATTTGCAGTTCCTAAAATGTTCCTTTTTGGAATTTAACAGCTCGCGATTGGAAAAGATGCACACAAAAACTGCAGTAGTTAACGGCATAAATGTGACTGTATGGAAGACTTGAATCATCTTTCTGACGTTAAGTTAGTAAGTAAGACACTTTAATCAATATTTAAATGTTTAGAATGATTGTGAAATTTATTTAATAAGTGTTGTAAGCACTTTTAGAAACTACAATGAATACTCGACGGACTTTACTTATGCATTTTGAATTTTTTTTTCAGGTAAATTTGTACCAGCCCTGGGCCACATGATTCATCAGAATAATCCAAATGCCAGCGTGAAGATTAATTTAAAAGGTAAACCTTTACCTATGGAGAAAATATATTTCTGTGTATTACGTTCTATCGCGAAGTACACGAAGCACCCGCAATAAGTTACAGTATAGTAATATTATATTTTTGCCGTTAAACAACAAACTGCTACAGAAGTACTCAGTGTCTAATTGAATGCAAAATCAAGGAAATCAAGGAACATGTGCTTCTACGATATTTTCAGTAGTAAAAACAGCAGTATGTTTCGTAATACTATGTAAGAAGTGCTTTAATCATATAGTCTACATTACCCTGTTTTTTTTTATATTTATAATTTGTGTCTAATATGGTAGTGCAGAGCTCCCCAAATACCTCTACAAATAAGCGTGATAACTGGAGGGACATAATTGTCAGAAGATATATTTAGCCTGTAAATGACACAATGAATAACAATAATGCGTTCTTCGTATAGCGGTAGAATTAGATATTTTAATATTCTTAAGCACAGTAAATGACCTCTTGGATAGTTAAACCTGCATACTTTGCCTACGTTTGTAAACTTCAAAATTTCAAACTCTTACGTATTATTTAATTTTTCCTCCAAGTGTGTATATGTACTATAACCGTACAGTAAACAAATAAACTAGGTAACTCCTTGAACACAAAATCAACTTCTAATGTAATGGGCGGGAGAGATTTTTGAAGAACGTATTACAGATGAAGATATAATATGAGGCTAGTAACAGAGCGGCTATGGAATGCTGCAGTGTATTAACGAAGCAGGAGCACACCTAGAAAACTAGTTGTCCGTCACACAGCGTTCATGACAACTCCGCGACTGACAAGCCTTAAGGCAATGGAGGTTTTCGTCATGTCGCCATCCTAGAGCACGATAACAATGAACTGAATTTTTTTTGAACCATCTACTTATATTAATTAACGGCACAGATGTGTACAGCGGCTAGGCGCAGATATTAACATGGAATTAAATGTAAAAAAAAATAACTCTTTCAAAATTACTATATTTCGGTATTTGTAACTTACGTATGTACCGTGCCAACTTAAATGATCAAATTTCTAATAACCAGGGAAATATATTATATGTGCGTGTATTATACTGACCAACCAAAGTTTTTTTTTCTTGGTTATTGCTGGAAAGAAAGGATTTTTACGTTATTTTCCACTATTTGAAATAGTACAAAATTAAGTTATTTTGTGCATGTCCGCATATTCATACTTACATTGCATTTATGTGCAAATTATTACATTTCAGTAAATCTGGAAGTATTCGTTGGATGCTGCCGTAACACGGAAGTTTTGACTTTGATGCCATTATGGGTATACTATGCATGTAATAAAATTTCCATAGAAGAATAATGTTATCACAAGTAAAGTCTACAAAACCAATGTTTTTTTTTTTTTTTTTTTTTTTTTTTTTTTTTTTTTTTTTTTTTTTTTTTTTTTTTTTTTTTTTTTTTTTTTTTTTTTTTTTTTTTTTTTTTTTAGGTAGAAATACACAGCAATGATATTTTTTACAACTGTACTTCTTTAAAATAAATAATTCCGTTTTCGTTTTACTTGATTATTTGAACCATAGTTTCTGGTCCAGCTGTCAACGAGACATGAAGCTATTAGTATTTACCTAACTTTCTCCGAAAATGTTCGCTTCATGAATGGCTTCGATCAGCTACCCACAAGTGCAATCAGTTTGTCACTTACTACATAGCCAGCGGTGGATGTTAGAGAAAGTGTAATTTCTGTGTTATGGAATAAAAAGTTTTACTGAATAATCATCATATTTAATCATCGCATATTTATAATAGAAGCAATTATAATGAAATGTTCATACAGACAACAAATCACGCTTGCAGGTCTAATCATAGCAGACGGGCTCACAGCCCCAGTGAATCAAATGGACTACAGTGACTACGTGTATCAAGTTGGCTTGGTGGACAACAGCACCTGGAAGGAAATGAAAACTATGGAAGAAGGTGTGCGCGAGGCTATTAATGATGGGGATTACGACAGAGCTAGTGATGTAAGTTGCTATTAAAATTACTTTAATAATTGTAGAATATATTTCAACTGTACTGTATCTTGCCATTTTATCCTACTTGCGCAATGAAATGCTGGCTTATTGTAATATGACATGTGTTGTAGTAAGTATATATATATTCACATATTAGTGGCAGCTTGCAGAATAGGTAACCTTCTATATGAAGAATTAAACTTATTGCCTTGCCTTTGCAGCATAGATACATAATTAATGGCAGCAAGTGGAAAAAAAAATATTATTCCAGTATCCTTAATATTTCAAATCCGGTGAAGTAAATTTACGCTTTGTAAGAGAAAAGTCGTAAAATTGTGTAACGAGTCAGCACTCTCGACGGCATTGGGCTGGGTGGCCTGGCGGGCCAAGCCGCCTTCTCCTCCCCTGCTAGCTTCCTACAGCCACGGCGTCGAGACAGCGGACTGCGTTCCCCCCACCACCCCCCTTATGATCACTACCTCGAGTCACGCGACGAATTGGCGGACTGCGCCCCTCCTCCTCCCCTATCTTCCGAACCCACACGATGTGGACCACTCGCACCTAGCTGAGGTCACGGGTGTTGTTCTGAATGGGTGGGCACCAAACTGTCATCCGGGAAAAGCTTTCAGCTCGGACATAACTGAATATTACCGCAACACCTACAATGTTCAATTTACATCAACTCGCATGGTCGGCGAGCTCTGAGAATGTTCCAGTCGTCTTCGCGTGTGACTTTAAATACTGGCACTCTGTGGGCTTATAAGGAGTGATTGCGGCGTTCAGCTGGTGAGTGTTCGCGACGAACTTAGCAGCAAAGGACGAGGCGGGAACAGCAGATCGAGGAGAGGCTACGGAGGTGTGAACGACGGTGACACTTTTCGAGTGGTGTGAGTAAGTGTGAGCGTGAAATGTACTGGTTTAACTGTAGCTGTGTATTCTGAGACATTTCTATACAGAAACTTAGGTCGTCGGAGGACTGGTTTGAGAGAAGACGTTATTAATTATACACTAGAGTAGTAAATTAGACTTTTAGGGAGATAACCTGTACATAATATCTGTAAGTGTTTATTTGGTAAGGGTGAATCGCGAGTGTTTATAGAGACAGTATTAAATTTAGAACTTAAATTTTAATAATATATTTAATTATCTAAGCCCTCCTTAACAAATGAACCTGGCTACGCCCAGGGCAGCCAAGTTGTTATAATATGTTTTCGTAGTGTCCTCAGTATCTCATTAATTTGATGATAAGCTATAGTTTTTCCTTCAAATATTCCACGTGAGCAAACCCACAGCCGGGCAGACAGTATGTATTATAATTTAAACAATGCATATGGTAAAACTATTCTCTCAACAATATTACACATATGTAATGCAAATAACGATTGTTTGTTTGTCCGTCTTCTATGCAAACTTATATCATTTATTCGTATACGATGACATTTTTGGTGAGTTTTACGTGCACCCACGAAAAATTCAGCTAAATAAATTATAAGTTATACTCAAACAATAAGGACCAGCAAAATATGGTATAGGGGCAGAACTGGCTGTCTAAAAATGTAGTGATACTACTTTTTCTTTTTTTTTTCTCTAATATTGACATAATGACCCATCATGTTATTTTGAAGTTCTTAACAATTTCCAGTACTCTTTTGTTTCAGAAATATTATCTCATTTAATATATGACCCCACGAACAAATTCGTAAATACCAGCTACTATGTAAAGATATTAGTATTTTTTAAAATATTGGTCGGTTTGTCAGTTTTATAAAATAATACACGATTGAAATACAGCCTCATATATATCACATCCAGTACAGAAGCCGATGTTGAAGTATTTCCATGCAAATGTTATCTTCAAAATAAAATATGTATTAATTGATACACTGCTACAGCTTAGCAAAAATATAATGATAGGCTATGGACTATAAATGCATGTACACATATGATTTGGATTTTTGTTTACAGAAAATGATTATTTTTAATATCATAGTAAACAATATGATAATACGCAATTTTGTTGTTCAGGGATGGACGAAGATCTTAGGTTCCTACCACGAAAATTCTGGGTTAGATTATTACAATATAATACAAGGTGATAAAGACGACGGATCGAGCTCCGGTTATTATACACAATTCTTGAATCTACCTTCGACACGTGAAGCTCTCCACGTCGGATCTGCGGGTTTCGACGATGTGAACAGCGATGTCTACTTTGCTCTTGAGGATGACATGATGAAGTCAGTAGCGCCCTGGGTGGAGGAACTACTGGACGCCGGGTACCGCGTCATCTTCTACAACGGTCAACTGGACGTCATGGTCGCTTATCCTCTTACAGTGAACATGTGCCGACACCTGAAGTTCAAAGACGCCGACAAGTACCTGACGGCAGAGCGCAACCAGTGGGGTAACGGCAGCCATGTGTTCGGCTACACCAAGACAGCTGGCGGCCTGACTGAGGTGTTGGTGAGGAACGCAGGTCACATGGTACCAGCCGACCAACCCGCCGTAGCCTTCGACCTTGTGTACAGGGCCACCAGGAACAAGTTCTGAGCTACTGCAGTCACTGTAGATACAACTGTAGTTTGGTAATAAAACATATGGCAATTAATTTTGTAGTATCACGGTGCATATAACCTAGGAAGGAGTACCACATTGTCAACGTACGATTGCAGGTAGAGTTCAGGTAGACTGTAAATATTGTGCATCTCATTTAAGATAATGTAGAGCAAACTTGTACGGAAATTACAACAAGTGTTTTATTCTTTACCTTTTGGTTGTTATAAAATAATAAACTTGTCCAAAACTGTGTTTAACATTTACGTACGTTGCCGCATTTTACTTTTCTTTTATCTTAACTAGGATACAAAAATTATTGCCTTATAAGCTCGTTTTTTCCTTTGCACCTGCGTAGCTCCAAAATGAATTGTTTGTTAATATTCAGGCGGGTCACAAATTATTTTCTCTACAAGCACTTGATAAGAATGTCAAAATATTTTTTGTATTTAACCCAAAAATATTACCAAGTATAACAATTTATCCGATCAACATATTAACCTTAGAAACACGATAATAGAAACATTTAATGACAAAGTGATCCTGAAATACAATAATATTTCATCATGTTGTTATTTACTTCTTTCAAGAATTCCCATTTCTGCTACATTTACTCATATTTCATTTTCCTAAAGGTATTCTTAAGCTCTATTTTATTTTCAAAGGAGCCAAATTTATTTTTAAGATTATAAGTAATCTGCTGTTCTACATAGCAGTAGTGAACTTTTGTATACAAAAAAAAATTATTCATTTAATTGTGTTAAAGTATATTACAAGCAAAAAGTTAACAAGTTTCAAAACTATCCATTGTATAAATTTGCTAAAAATAATTCTATTGTAAAATAACACGATTACTTTTAATTAAATTTTAGTTTGGGTGGAACAACTTTGGTGTTTCCTAAATATTCATGCTATTTATTAATGATGTGCAAAATCAGGGAAGAATTTAGTACTCTTTTTTATAGAAGAAATTTTCTGTTGATTAATTTAATTACAAAGGCAAAGAGAATATTTTCTTTATGTGTTTAGTGCAATAAACACAATTCTTCTGGCCTGTTTATTATAGTTTTAATTCGACACGTTACAATAAATTGTATGACATAAGATTTATACAGTTAAGTAAAATGTGGGTTTCGTAAAATTTAACCAGTTTACAAATACGTCACGAAAATTATGAAGATTTTGTACAGCAGTTAATGAATATATGTATCACAAATATTTGTGCTAACGGGATAAATTAGACATTTTTTTTTAAATATGACACTGCATATAGTTTTATAAAGCATACAAATATAATTACTTTGTGACCATGTTACCCATTAGTACAGTTATTGTCTTTGCCTATATGACAGGCTGTATAATGTAGTTTTTCTTAATGGAATTCCAATAGTGTGTTTAAATATAGCGTTGATTTGAATTTTTTTAATGTATGAAAGTCTTGCTGTAGGTGAAAAAGCAATGAAGAAAGTTAAATTTAACATTGTCAAGTTTTTATATCACTAATTAGCCACATTATGGAACGTTATGTTAATAGTGCTAGGGATAGCTTCCTAACACCAATTTGCTAAATTGAAGATATGAATCATCAAATGCAATAATTATGTAAAAGCAAAATGAATAAAGGTAGGTACATTATTTACTCCCTTGAAGAAGCGGAAAAAGCTAATACGATACAACAGTTACAAATAGGAACAACTTAAGTAATGCATTTTTTAGTTTGGCTCAACAACACACAGACAGAAGTGCAATGTACACAGTTGAAAGAAAAACACGTTAAATCAATTATTTTAATAGCAAGGCACTTTATACTGATTGTCAAAGAAGAGCTAGAAATTGTATTTATTTTATTTCAAAATGTGATAATTTCAGCAAAGAGAACTATAGACATTTTAAACACCTCAAATGGTTGCCTCTGTACTTTTGCTTCAAATTAACACAAACCAAATTTGTTAATGAACTGGTTTTTCCATGAAACCGAAATCTTTCTATACGCATTTTACTCAAAATGGAAATTTTTAGTTGTTTTCCTTTTGAACTAAGCCATCGATATAACTACTAAGAAAATATTCATTAAGACAATTTTTTATGAGTCAAATTTCGTGAAGTTTCACTATCATAGTCAACAACTATATCTTCATTGTCAACATCACAATCGTCTAAAAGGTTTCCTCTGCTATAGTTCAGATTTTACATTTTACGCATCCATCAGGTTAATCTAGAATTTGAATCTGTAACGATCGTTAATATTATTCTGCTATGACGTTCTGCAACTATTTCCCGAACTTTATCTAATTCCTCTAGTTCACACATTTATTTGTGAGCTTCCTACCATACAAAACCACACGAGAATATTTGGTTGCACTAACAAAAGTGTATAGTTGCAGGTACCATACTTTTGTTCAAATAGGGACAACAAAACAGTTTGGTTGTCGTTACTTCTCTGGAAAGTTCCTTCAACAATCTGTTTTGTAGAAGTTACCATCTGGTTTGTGAAAGCAACAAGGCTCTTTGTTCTCGCAAAAATGTTTATGTTTATCAGGACCATGTGTCTTCTTGTCGTTTATAATGTGGAATATCCTTGATGAAATATTGGGTAGTTTTTACGTGTCGCTAATCAACACTGGCATTTGCGACCACCAGCAGTTTGATAGAGAAGAATGTCACCCCAAGCTGCACAAAACAGTAGGTGGTACGACATAAGCTTTCCCTTTGGTTGATCGTGGACCTGTGGCACTTTTCGATCCGGCCAGCTTGATAAATACACAAGGGGAGAACATAAATACTTAACTATTGACATACAATCCACTATAATATCTTGAAACTAACTCTTTTATTGGGCAAACCCAGTTGAGGAGCTAGTTACACTGGGAAGCAGTGCATTACTTCGCTCAGAGTCGTATCGATGTTTGAATGAATCATTATGGCTAACATGTCTACTTCACCCTCAACTTCATAGTCTACAGTGGATTGACCACGTAGGCTATGGATATCTGCGATAATCTAAGGATTTTCTGTTACAATCTAGACATGTCACAATATATGGGATATCTGTGTTCCATTTCAATGTACATTTACACCAGACAGCCTGTTGGATGAATCGTCCCAAAACTCTTACATTAACTTCATACGCAACATCAGTTACATTTAGTTAAACATTCTGCCTAGTAAAAGTTATTACAATTAACAAATCCCTTGTTTTGAATACATATTATCTACACCAAAGGAACAGACCGTTTCGATACATATGTTTATAACCTAAGTGGAGTAGTATATATATATATATATATATATATATATATATATATATATATATATATATATATATATATCAGTATCACGCCAATCTTATTAAAATACTAAGACTGTTACATTCCCTCATATTGCTTACACTTTTCTAATTAAAAAAATTTGTATCACTATTGTTACACATAATTATTTAGCAAATGACCGCCGAAATATTGTTTGTATTTATCTCCACACTATGGACAAACTCGACGATTTTACAATTTGGGCAGTGCTCTTCACTAGGGTTAGCTACACCCATAGTATTAGAAACATTATCTTACTGGCTTTCAGGTATCATGTTTAAATATAAGTAAGAACCGGTGAATGGCTGAAGATCCTATACACGTAGGATGAAGAGGAGACCTTATCTGGCAGAGGATCAGACTGCTTGAAGACTGAAGAATCGACTACCTGCACGACATACCCAAGACTGAATGCCTACCTTTATTTCGCGAGCTCATATAGCGAGATATCGAAGTCGCTATGTTACACTAGTGCTTCAGGTTCCCTACCCTTGGCTTCCAAATGGCAGTGGATATGAATTCCTGCACACCCTCTACACAGTTGTCTTTGTTAACCTCGCCCGACAGCAGGTGATGACGTCATTGTTGCCCACTTACTCGCCAACTATTAACTAACCATTTCTTAGCAGTGAGGACTGCCCATCGTCCAATCATCACAGCCTGCTGGCACTAAACCATACACAAGAGTCTGTTAAAACTTTCATATGTACAAGTATTGAAAATTAAGGCTACGGATTAATTATAGTTTAGGTTATGTGACTCGTCGGTAGGTCTCATAGCGTGCTTGGAACCCTGCCAGCTGCTTATGCCATAAGCAGTGAATGTTAAATTTTTCTTCTAATTTACACAATATAATTTGATAACAAAATATTGGATGTTTGGTACAGCCTCCTCCTATTGCACACTATCATCATGGTTCAATAGGCCCGATTTCTCGTAGAAGTCAATGTCTGATAATTTTCATGTATTTGTGCTTATGCAACACATAATAATGAACTTATAATGACTAGCCTTCCTTAAATCGTTCGTTCACTTCCTCTTTCAGGATATTAAATGTAACAGCACCTTAAATTTTCGGCAGGTAGCGACAATGCAAGGTGGTATACATCTTAGCTTCATTCCATTCTTTTTGAGCCTGTATTTCTCAATTTAATTACCTAAGCGCGAACTAATGGAACTCAAATAATCTCAACCATCGACATGACTGATAAATCTTTCATACAAATATTACTATGACCACCTTAATGATTATTAGGCTTCACAATAGTGAGCTCAGTATTTAAAACTTTACTGCATCAAACATTACTCACTAAATTTTGACAAAGGTGTCAATGTCTCACAATCGTATGTTCAATTTGAAGGCACACCTTCCTTTTTTTTTAATCAATTATTTTGAAAACGGATTATGTATTCATATTTAATGTTTCCAGGAAGACTAAAAAACTATTGGCCGTTAATTTTTTGGGATAAATGTATGTCGCCGGTCGTAGTCTTGCATTGTAGTTAACTGAACACCAATACAGTATGTTTGATAGGGCACAGGAAAAACTATTTTGCAGTTAAAAGTGACATTAAATTTCTGACATACATATATTTTCAAAATAAACAGAAAGGATTTCACTAATTGTCGTTGCTTAAAAAAAAATCCAATACTGTTATTAAAAATGCAATGTGCTCCAGAAACGTCAATGAAACATGTTTTATATTTTACTGAGGAAAACATTCAGCAGATAATTTAATACAATATCAGTATTTGGCTTAGATTTACATTGCAATGATCGTACTAGAGATATAAAATTTTATATACATTACTAAAATTTAACAAATAGCATAAGGCGAAATTACACAGTATTTACAAAATAGAATATGGCAACATAACAATCAACATTCTGATCAAAATGATCTGTATACTTATATTGCATCAAACTCTTTGAATGAGTACTGTTTTCCATTTCAGAATCTCTCTAGAAAATTCACTGTGTTCATCAGGATCACACTAACTCACTGTAAGGTTAGTAGTTGTTTAGCATTCTAAGTTTTTTCTTGTTGTATAGGGTTACAAACATTAACACAGCATGCTTGATTATGTATTATCAATATTATACGTAGATTGTTACAATACAAACAGAAATTTTTGCTCTACAAACGATACAAATTAAAAGGGAATATTATTTAACATATTTTACAGTCAACAAATACAATATTACAACATTCCTACTAACATGATCAAAAGTATCATAACGCTTCAAATATATTAGGATTTTTGGAGGTGTCAGTAGTTTTCCACTGTACAATATCTCTATAAAACGCACTGAGTACGTCAGGAAAATACTGCAGAAGATTTTCAACATCTTGAATTTTTTTACAGTGATGGGTTCTGGACAGTCATTACTGTAGGACTTCTCACTTGGCAACGTAGGTATTTTTTTTTTAAGATGTACTAGGTATGAAGGTACTCAAAAGCAATCCATAAATGTAGTGCTATGTTTCTACAACACTTGGTGTTGAACTGTTGTACTGGAAATTACAGTAGTTAGACACTTGAAATGACCTCTTCCTATCTTTTGAAACTTCTTTTCCAAAAGAGTCAGTAGACAGAGTAGTATTTTTCTAGAACTTGGGCAACCGTTTCGTGTATTCAATGCATACATTTGAAGTGTGCAATGTTGAGGTAAATTTTCCTAAGGTACTTGCAGCAACGACATGATCATTGTAGGTATTGTTCAGGAGGGTAAAGGGTAAACTCTATCTATACGCCGTAATTTCCTCTTTATCACACCAGAAGTCTCAATCACACGATAGAAATGAGTGGCTTGTCATTGGGAAATAATGATACATCTTGTCATGCCTCCTCAGCGCAGTTAATGATAACAAAAATTGCACAACGGTGTGTAGTTCCGGTTCAGTCCAGCACATGCGTCGGAAAATATATGAAGCTCTTTTACATTCCCAAAGACACTGCTTTCAATGTACTTAATCAGCAAGGTACATACTTCGTTTGTGCCTTTTCGCCCAATAACTACATTATACGTGTGAGAACTGGCATTTTAATTTCTCAGTTCATGAATACCAAAAACATATACCCATAACTGTGTGTAAGAGTAAACTTCCTGGACTGGAATGTGTGGTAAATACATATTTTGTACGTAGTTCATTGTATTACCAAAGACGTTACATTCTGTTTCACATTTATACTTAATGTTTTTAAGTTGTCGATAAAATTTCTTATATCTGCGAGTATGAACCATTAGTTCTACTGCTGCTTTTTTGCACTTTCATTAAGGAATCTACTTTTCAGTTTCGTTTTAAATTCTTCACATTTACTGCAGACGTCCACTTGTAGTCTACCAAATCGTAATGTGTAGCGTGATTTGAAATAGTTGTAGTAAAATGAGTACCGTAGAACGGGGTGATTAGAAACACTGGGGTGAATAGAAACAAAATTAGAATTAAATTCCTAGCTGACACCTTTTGCTTGGACAAAATTATAATTACTATAAAACTACGGTTTGTAAACTGTTTTAACTTGCCTACCCAGAATTAGAATTAATACCGAAAATTTAGCTTTAAAATTGTGTTTCTATTCACCCAAGTGATTCTAATCACCCTGTTTTACGGTATGATATTTTGGTATCTGGATGTTATTATTTTAAGAGTTAGTGCATGATCTTAATATTTAGTTCAACATTCAAGTATTTTCCTGGCCCACTTGTATAACGGACTTCTTTAACCCCAAATGATTCTATATGCTGAGCAGCATGTTCACAAATATCTGGTAGCTTAGCTGTGATTCTGCTGTTCTTATTTCTGCCACTACCATATTTAGGTTATTTCCCAGACTTTTGCAAAGATATTAGCCTCACGATTCGTTTTGAAGTTATATCGTCAATACTGAGGATAGCTTTCTTACATACCTGCACTCATTTGCCGTCTGTCTCAACAGCGTAAACTACTGAAAATTTTCTGGAAATGGACTCTTCTCCCTTTCTTGGCCTGTGTGTTTTTACTGGTACCAGTTCAATTAAGTCTTGAAGATATATATTTTAAAGACCTTTACTTGCAAAATCATTCATTTTAGTGAGAGTAGATCTACAGGCATCCTCACGAAATTTTTTAAAACGTTTATGGCGGGATTTGGAGTGATGATATTTTGGTTAGAATAAAATTGATGTGTGTTTGCTGACTTAAAACCTAATAATAATCTACCAAAAATATGTCTGCAATTGAATCCGAAGAAAATGATTGCAAGAAACGAAAAACGGGGGGCGAGCTACATCACCTGACAATTCTGAAACTTCGTTTGTCGATGATATATTATTCCCAGTCATACACAAACTGCTTACAGATACATCGTCCTCAACTGACCTACTATCCTGCCCCGTCGCTACTGAGGCAAGTCGAACACTTCTCGTTATATAAAGGCCGTTAGGCAACCTTTGCTGGGCAATATATACAATAAAACATAGAATAAAAATTGATACAACCATCTGGCCAATGCACAAACTGATATGTTACACTTACGCACTCACAACGGTGGCCGTCTA
Source organism: Medauroidea extradentata (assembly GCA_003012365.1). Classification (NCBI taxonomy): domain Eukaryota; kingdom Metazoa; phylum Arthropoda; class Insecta; order Phasmatodea; family Phasmatidae; genus Medauroidea; species Medauroidea extradentata. The sequence continues at coordinate 140,184 of PNEQ01005035.1, read as the reverse complement.
CCTTGATGCACCCATGATAGCTCTGTAAATTCGGAGATAGATAATAAAGGTTGTCTTAGCTCACCAATCTTGCTGTGGCGCTATTGGTGGGACGTGTACTCTCGCGCCGCCGAGCTCCGAAGGCAGGAGGTCGCCATTCAACACCAATTCCTGACACCAAGCACCTATCCATCACTGTAGGTTTTGCCGCGTCTCCAGTTGCTAATGTCGTTAAGTCACTTCGTTTCTCTCCGATGACGTTCTCTGTCTTGATATACTTCGTTGTTCGTCCCGTGGTCGACTCTCACTAGTAGCACCCGCGGTTCGTCACAGTTCTGCAGGGATCCTCGTTTCGGCGAGCACACAACAGTTCAAGCCAACGGTATCGTGTAAAAATGTCTCGTGCTGGACTTTCCATCGTTGTTACACGTCACTCGCGGCTTCAACAAAGAGTCTTATTTCAGGCGTGCGGTTCGTCAAGCCCTAGTTGGCGCGTCATTGCTGCGACACGTTAATTTTATAAAAAAAAATATTAATTAATTAAGTAAAGTTCTGGTGGCCGGGTGGGGTAATGAATAAGACGGTGAGTTCTTTTCCCAGGTAGTACGTCGTTTCTGTCCTTATCTAACTGACCATTATTTAACCTACTTTGTCGGTATGACTCTTAAGTGCACTAATCTCCGCGTCGAATGCCACGTAAGCTGCGGCGTAGTCAGCGGACTACCCAGCGAATCACGACGTTTTTAAATACTTTCTTTTTAAATAGTACCCGTAGGTGTACCGGCCAGCCGTAATTCGCAGGTTGACGATTTCTCTAATCAAAAGCGTCCCGACACCTAAAAGGACGTCCGATGATGGCACTCCGGCCCAACTTACTCAGCGGCTTATCAACGTCTACCTAAACGACGCCCGACGGTGATACTCTACCCTCACGTCTTCGCGTTTCGCCAACGTCCACCCTTCTACTGGAAGGCGTCTCGACGCATTTCTCGACGACGTCCGGTGGCGGAACCCAGGTGCGCTGTTTTCCGCGGCTTGTCGACGTCTACCTACAACAGTCCCGACGCCGGCTCCCGACGGTAACACCTCCGTCCTACCGTCCTCGCGGCTCGTCGACATCTATTCTAACAGTTATCGGACTCTCGCTTTGCTCGTGGTTGGCGCCAAAATCCCCGCCACTTGCTGGCTTTGGTTCAGTTAGGTCAATCAGGAGCCAGATTTTGACATATGCCGTGCCCTTCGGGGACAGCAATTCCTTGCTATCACCAAATTTACTATACAATTATTTCATTCATTTCGGCTATATACAGACAATTACACTAAACGCTTTTCTCAATTGTTAAACTTCCTTACACATTAATAAAGATATTATTTAAAATTCACAGATCGTAGGCTACACGCTGTATTTCCTCCCCTCTCATCCAATAATTAGGGAGATAACTCGAGTGTGTGTAGGCGAGAAGGCCTTCTCTCTAGTTTCTACGAAGACACAATCTACAATTTTGCTTTTATATATAAATCTCGTAGAATGACGAAGGCTTGATGTAAGCTATTTCGTCGTCATCCAGATATGATGGCGAGACGAAAGAGTTGTCGCAAGACTTAGTTATGAGTAAATATGTAATTTATTACAGTTGAGTGACACATACGTCTAATAAATATAATTAATTCTTGTGGCTACCACATGACATATCACAAAGCGTCTCTAATGAATGCTGGAGGATACAACATGGCGAGCCATAACACGCTTGCATAGCCATTTACAAGTTCGGCACTAACCGGTGTGATCTGATAAGGCTGGTCTATACTTGTTATGATAAAATTCGTGGAAGATGGCGAACTTGGCAGCCAAGAAGCAGGACGTAGGTTCTTCAAAATATGGTCAGACAACGGCCGTGGGCGGCAGCATCAGACGGCTGCAAGGTGTGACTACTTGAAATAAAGTGGCCGGATGTACAGCATTCAGTGGATGTAGATAACTGCGACTATCTCGTTGATGAAATAAACTCGACTCTGTCGTAACACAAAATATTTCCCATGTGACCAAACAATTTTCAAAAAATAGTGCTGTTATTTTCAAACAATGACATAGCATGAATGAAAATATAATAATTAATATGTTAAAAAACTAAAATACACGCTTTAATAGAAAACCACACTAAAAATTGTAAAATAATTTCATTAAGTTTTAAATAAGAATAATTATAAAAAAATTCATTCTATCGTACAAAAGCATGGGGTGCTTTTCTCATACATATGAAGTCATGATATTGTTCACAACAGTTTAAATAATAGAAGTAATAAACAGTAGAGGGCGCATCAAGTCACAAAAGTGTGTTTTCAACATGCCTCGAGTGTTTCATATTATTTATAGACGTTTTTCCGACTTAAAGAAGCAACTGAGCTGGATGAAATTAGTGGTGTGGCTTCTAGAATGCTTACAAATTCGTATAGCGTCACAATGCGATCGATTCAAAACCTAATTGTAAATACATAGCCAATATTTACTTTTTACGAAAATCAAAAAAATTTGTTCTGAGCATTGTTTACATTTGTGATTTTGATATAAGCACTCAATTACACTGTGTGAAAATTGTGGCATGCTCCCCTGAATGTCCTTGTATTCTCATTCTCTGAAGTAAAAACGAACATTATTTGTGATTACTAAGAAAAGCACCCCACGCTTTTATAGGATAGAATGAATTTTTTGATAATTACTCTATTCTTATTTAAAACTTAATGAAATTATTTTATAATTTTTAGTGTGGTTTTCTATTAAAGCGTGTATTTTAGTTTTTTACACTAGGCTATTAATTATTTTTTACTTTTTAGTTTTATTGATCGTTAAAGTAATTTTTTTAAAAAGTATTTTACACCATATCAATTTTAAGTTGAAACAATTAATATGTTTTGCATTTTCAGTCTTTAAACGAAGTTAAATTTCATAGTAGGTAACTAGGACACTAGACTTTTACTTATATTATATATATACAAACACAAAAACGTATATGAAACATATATTTAATTCTTAATTGAGGTACAATATGAAAATTGTATCATGTTATCTGAGATTACGTTGAAAGATTCCATGCATTAATAAAAACATTTTATTTTATCATAGTGATACTGTTCAGGATACTAAGATAACATTATAAAATTATTGTATTATCACCGTTTCTCGTTACGTGTGTAACATCTCAAGTTAGTAAGGAATCTCCAAGATGGTGGAAATTACTTAATTTTATTATTTTTATTTTATCCTGGTGATCCTGGTCAGTATACAAAGATAAAGTTATTTAATTATAATATTGAAATCTGTCCTCGATATTTTTGAAAATTTTCGAATTAATAGAACGTCACAGAGTTGTTAAAAATTACACTGAAAATATCAGCCTTGAAAAAAATCATTTTATTTTATTTTGGTAGTTCTGGTAAGTTTAATAAAATATCTGTCATTGATACGTGTGCTAATTTTCAACCAATTTGGACTTTTAAGTTGGTGGAAATTACTTCGAACATAAACCTTTGAAAGAATAAATTTCAAGGATACATTTTGAAATATCCTGAAATCACTTTTTAAGTATTTATGTAAGCTTAATTTTAAAGATAAAATCACCTTCATATCTTAAGTGGTTTAGGAGAAACAGAGGAGTTTTTGAAAACTCATTAAACGGCTTTGCACCCCTTAATTTCCGAATTTTGAAAAATAGAAAAAATATGGAATATGTGTTTGCTTAGACAATGTTTTAAAGTAAAAATAATAAAAATATCTCATCAGGCTGAAGAGTTATAGAGAATTTCGTGAAAACACATTTTATTTTATCCTTGTGATCCTGGCCAGGATACTAGGATTTTTTTTTAAGTTATTGTATTGTCGTCGGCCCTTGATAAGTTTGCAAAATTTTAATTTATTCGGACGCCTCTATTTAAGTGGAAATTATGTTTAAAGATTCCGTTACATGCATACATAGATAGATAAATACAACTGAAGCTAATAAAAGCGTGTTAAAAAGAGGCAAGTGCTCTTACTATGTACCTAGAGACTTGAAATATACGTGTTTTCTTTCAGACATAAACTATAATTCCAGTAATTGTACGTTCGTGCTTCTTTCACAATTGGCCGTTGGCATATTTGACACCACCTTAAAGTCTAGGAGCCAATAATAACGATGTAACTAAATGCAGTTCCATTTCACTGTATCAGCAAGCAGCTAATAAACAGCTACACTCTGCTTGAGTACACAGATTTTCTTGAAGGCTATCCTATTTGTCAATCAACCCGCGGATTTTTCTGGTCTCTATAAATACCATGTGTGTTCTGAGTTTGAGGAAACATTGAGAAAACGTTGGTTTTAAATATTTTGTGTGATCAAATACTATTTGTTCTAATAGCTGATATAATATGAACGCAGCGTGAACAGTGTACATAAAATTCAAGTCAACTTAGAAATAGAATTTGTGCACCAAGTTTGGTGAAATTTGGAAAAATAACTCTCATCTATGTCGTATTAGTATAAAATAGTACTGACATTGAGAAAATATCAATAAAGTACTGAGAAAATGCAGAAACATCGAGTCACTTTACTAAGTAGTATACTTCTGTCGAGTTTGTTGATATTTTGAAACGCGTTCTTTAGATATCGCTTATTATTAAAATACGTTAAATTAAACACTATTTAGAAAATATGTTCATGGCGTCAACAAAAACATAAGGATCATGTCAACTTTCTAAATACCATATACGTGTACCATGTTTTATATGTATCATTCGTTCTACGGGTTCAAGTCACGCACACTCAAAAACAGGCACAAATATCTACAGACACACAAAAAGGTAATTTCAGTTGCCTATTTTTTCTTCAGAAAGAAGACTTATAAACTCCTCTGGGTACTGCATAATATTATATCCTATCGACTCATTGATGATGCTAACGTGCTTAGTTCAGTATGAACCAAAATAACGGGAATATTATAGGGTTGTATAATGACATGGGTGAAAATATCTACCTACAGTAAATGGCATGTCGACCTCATAACGCAATGCTAGTTGCAACAAGGTTCGGAGAAATAACCAGGCTAGTATATACCAAACATATTAGTCTAGAAGAAGGCAGCAAACGTGAGATATTTGCTGTAGTTCCTGATAGTCGAATACAGTACTTTGATGACACGTAGATAGATAACAAAGAGACAAGTGAATAAAAAGCGTTTTGAAAGATAACTACGTAAACTGATAATAACAATATGATAACTGACAACTAGTTGGCCAGTCGAGCATTTGCGAGATATGACGAAAGAGATTGCTGGGTGTGAATCAGATCCCGCCTCTCCAACATATAGTTTCTCTATGTTACGAAAGTCGGTAAAACTGGCGTATGTTTGTAGGTTAAACTGCATGAAGCAGGAATGTTAATATCTTTGGAAGCTAATACCCTGTGCTATAATCTTAGAGTAAATATAGGGTAGAGGGAGTATCCTCTATACATCTGCGTACGAAATTGTGTGTTCAACATGTGTCACGTGACTTTAGTGAATATGCTTGGGAGATTTGAAATAATATTGAGAGGTGAGATAATAATTGCTTAGTAATCACATCTATGTTGGGTTATTTTGGTCCCTTATGAATATATGAACTAAGGAGAACATACTACCGTATTATCGCATAGCATAATTGCGTGGAAATTTCAGAACGACAAATGTAAACAATGTTTGCCCCGTTACTGTTTTCCTTAATACAGCTGTTTTTAGTAAAAATGATATATTAGCTACATACTTACTATAAGGTTTTTAACCGAGATCTTGGTGACACCAAATGACTAAATATATATTCTGGAAGGTACGCCATGAGTTTCAAACAACATGACTGCATTTTTACGCCGATAAAACATAAATAAACGACACCAAACTCTCGAGACAATGTTGGACACACATTTGTCACGTCATGTTCCCTCTGCTATATATTACCTCTATGGCTATAATTTAATTTTATTTGTATTTGTCCTTGGGTATATCAGTTTTTTTACGCTCAGTGTAAACTTGTAAAGTGTCCACAAATTTAACATTTCTAGCCGAATATTTTTCTTGCTTCAGAGTAGGATTTTTTTTATTCCGACCAAGCTATCGATGGGCGGGGAAACGATTTTAACACAGAGCTGTCAGTTATGCAAAGAGGATGAAAGAGTAAACTAAGGAAAGGAACGAGTTGTTTTCTGATAATTAAAAAAAAATATCACCTTCGACGAGATTTGATATTGTAAATGAATTTGATCAACCAAATATGAAGAATACTGTTATTCAATTCACTGCAATGGTCTTGAGAAGCCTCAAGAAAGGAAATATCAAATTATTTATGATATAAGAGTATTCCGTCGAGAGGTAAAAAGGATTGCAATATTTTTGGAGGGCTACGATGACGTAGCTGAATTGCAGTTCAGAAGGCTGAGCTGTCGACCAGATTGGATTCCACGACGCCCCGGAGGAAGAGGTTTCGATGCTCAGATCTGTATCGTCATCTCGAGGGGTCCGAGGAGGCGTCTGGAACGGAGGTCGTTGTCCAGCCTGGTTTTATAACCTAGATAGGTCTACTTTTACTATGCTGTTCCTAGGCATATTCCGGATCTCGTTATTCACGTCGGGAGATGCTTGCTATAGCAAGAAAACTACCAGTAAGGTCAACTGCACGTACTTCAAAGAGGTGTGCACCACAGCAACCCATGTTAAAATTTTGCTCATCGATATCGAGTATTTAGTGCTTAGTACAACAAAACCCATAGTAGAACCCTGAAGAATTGAAGAGTCCGTCATTGATATTTGCAAGATGTCATAAGGAAATCTGCGATAAATATCGTATGAATTGCAGTGTTGTATCCCTCGCCTATCGGTTGTTTGATACGGTCTACAGTCAAACCACTCACCCAGTTGTCATGGCACTAGGTTACACACTATTATTTTAATTTCATTTGTATACCTTAATATCCTGTTAATTTTAGAGCTAATTTGTGGAAGCTAAATTTCTATCAACATATCTGTTGCTTCACAAACTTTACCAGCTGAATGAACAGTAACTTCTACATTTCAAATTTGTTTCTTTAATTCACACTTACTGTTTACTTGGTTGATGGTGCCGGACCTTAACTCAACACATTACATACAAAGAACCCCTTTAGATATGTGTGCTTGTTTATACAGATGTCACACCTAAGTCAGAAGAAACTATAAGCCTACTATGCTACTCCTAGTCTACCAATACTCAGCCTCACAGAATCGTCATAGCCACATTTTCATTATAGGTGAATAACCGTTAATTTTAATTATGAACATATTTCAACTAACCTTAAAGTATCAAATACTAAAACACTCCAGTCGATAAAATTTCGTTTAAAATTAGTTGCTACTTGTTATTATTTTACATTTATTGAAACACATATATTTTAGAGAAAGAGACTTATTGTTATTCAGAGATATCCCAATTGCTCTACTAGACAATCAGCATATGAGTTTTTTTAATGCTTTGTTACTATGACGTGCATTTTAAATGTTCGCTTCAATAGTAGTTTCAATCTGGAAAAAAAAATTCATAAAATGTAATGGGAAACTTGTCTGATCACGTTTCAAAATTTTACTTCATAAACATGGTACTGGAAATGTTATTTTTATACTAGAATCGCTGACTCAGTATGTAAATAAACACCTGTCTATTTAACATACCACGACAGATGAACACGAAATTACAAGTGTGATTATATGCTCTGTTTATCTCAATGAGAGCCTAGGGTATGCTTTGTCTAACACTATTGAGGCCTAATTGTGATACAGCAGTAAGTTTTTCAATATCCTGAAAACACTGCAAATATGCATTGCATTCCTAACACTTTCTAGGAAATGCATAAATTTTTTTCCCCTGTGTCATTCATATCTCAACACTTTTCCTCTTCCCAATGCAAACAAGAGTACTGGCCTGAAACTAGTTTCGTAAGAGATGTCTGAGGCAGAAGAAACAATATTTAATTTGTTAAACCTTATTATTGAATACGTATGGAGTCTGAAGTAAGCGGCGTCTATGAAATTAATGCGAAAGTACACGCACACACCGTCGTTATCACGAAAATTCATAAAAATCAAATAACAAGAATTGCAATTTTTAACCACAATAGTTACAACATACCAGTAGCCTAACAAAACCAGTTATTTATTTTGGTAACTTTACGAGCCCTCAAATAGCCCAAGGCCTTGGTATTGGGTCACTGGAGGAAGGGGGGTAGGAGTCGGCCAGTGCTTGTTCAACGTACCATCCCAGCATTCACCAGGAGAGAATCTGGGAAACTTTGCAAAATCGAAATCAGGATTACCTGAACCGGGGATCGAACTCTGGTCGTACCAAAAGCGCGGAGAGTGTTTTTTCACTGCTCTACTCTCTCTATACTAGCTGCCATCACAAAATAATAAAATTTACTTTGTAAAACTGACTGCTGCTATAAATATTTGCACATTCGCTTCATTGTTCATGGCTGTTGCGTAAGTTTTTATCTAATGTTTAACGCATAAAATCTTTTAGATTAGTATTTTATTAGATAACATACGACCAGACGCATTCGAGTGGTTTTCAAGTCTTAAAGTAACTGAGCAGGTGCCTTCAAGTGCTTTCTGCCGCTCTTCTTATAGCCGAGTCTCGTCAGATTGTGGTGCAGTGTTATCACTGAAGAAACATGGCTATCAAGACTGTGTACTTGTTACTGCTGGCAGTGCCAGTCCTCTGTGTACGACCTCCTCGCAACTATCTACTGAGAACCTCGCCAATACAAGAACCTGTCATACACAGACAAGCACAAGGACAACTCATCCTCACAGAGTACCTGGAGGCTGGTAAGATTGAAGAGGCACAGAACCTCTCTAGAGTACAAGGAGGCGCTTTCCCTGAAGATATACCCAGCTACTCCGGGTTCTTCACTGTCGACAAGAGCAAGGGCTCCAACACTTTCTTCTGGTTCTTCCCCGCCGAGGTATATCTATTTTGTCTATGTAGCTTTGGAGAGAATGTTTTTTTACTCCGTGCATGTCTCCCAGACAGACCCTTATTTCACTCATTGTGCATCGCTTTGACCTCTCTCCCTCACTCTCTCTTCATATATATATGTATATATATATATATATATATATATATATATATATATATATATATATATATATATATATATATATATATATATATATATATACATACATTAAAACAGACTGTTCCTGAACTAAAGGTTTAAATGGAGTGAGGTAATTTCTTACGAAAAATAAAGTAGTTTAATATATACAACACATGGTACCTATGTTTACTATTAAATGAGTAATGATCCTTTGAATTTCGAGGTTTAAGCAGTATGTTGTTAAAATATAGGAAAACTAATTACATTAAACGACAATACTGTAAATGTTTGAGCGGACCGTTCCGCATCCCCTCTGCTGAAGCCCATCGTGCGCACCGCACCAACCAACCGGAACAGCCGAGGCGGGCAGTATCGCAACCCCATAAGGAAACAACACACCAGGCCACGTGGCGCCAAGAGATAGCGGCGACCAGACGCAGCCCCCGTGACACCGGGTAGTGCCAAGATGTGCTTAGGGGCTAAAGAACCCCCAACTAATGTAGGGAAAGTGCCCTGTACGTGCCAACACCCGTGAACTCCTGTTCACGCGGCGAGTTTTACGCTGCCGCTTACAGGTAAAAGTGGGGTAACGTGGGTCGCACCCACGTTTGTTGAGGGAGTTTACAGGCCAGGGGTTACCTTGTTTTCACTAAAACAGTTCTTAATTAGATTCAGACGGGTTTTACCTAAAACTTCGCTTAAACACCCCTGCCCCACATCGGCAACATAGACTCGCCCATGCGGCTACCCCTGCCGTGTAAAATCCTGTAAAGATTTTTGAAGTGAATTTTAATGTAATAATTTTGTTAAGTGTTTTTAGGTGTTCTCTGTTCCTTTCTGAAAATTCAAGAACTTAAATACTTATTACTGCAACTTAACGCAACGTAATTATCTGGATACCTGAAAATTTCATTTTGGAAAATAATTATATAACCATTTCCTAATACAATTTGGGACTTTATCCTTCAAGAATTCACATTTAACAATTATTCTCTTTTTATCTTGCGTTGTTTAAGGGTCTTTGTGCATCGACGAGCGCGTGGTAAGAATATGCTGGCCAATCAGGATCACCGTCACTGGTTCGTCAGTTGGTAGTTAGCGGCGTAAGAAGGAGGTCGGCTCTGTTTCGCTTCGGGCACCATCAAGTCTTTGTTCAACTCATAGTGTATCAATAGTTCAATTCTCGTATCTCTAAAACCTTTTCATTTAATTTCGTTACATGCCTGTAGTTACCTCCTTCACCCCTGCCACTCGCGACGGCCAGGGGGTTAACTTTACTCAAATTTTTGTCCAGCCCTCGTGGCTGTTTTTCACCGAGCAGCTTCGCCCACCGGACGGGCATAGAGGTTCGGGCCCGCTTCAGCCACCGCCATAGTGATTGTGCTGTACGGATACACTGTGATTTCTCAATAATAACGACCTCAGTAAGTACATGTGTTATTTATTGGCTTGTCGCAACACGGCCTTAAGGTTACAGGTTCCTAATAACCCGCCAATTTCCCTAGTGTTTTGTATTGTTTATGTAGGCGTCCAGATGCCCGGTATCCCTGGCGTGTGCCTTTGTGTGTTGATCGAGGCGTGTGGTACGTCTAAAGAGTCTCCTGCATATTTAAGACGCAGAGTGGGAGGGAATTAAATCAATTATCGCCGTGGTCGTCGGCCACACGGCCCATTCTCCGAGTGCTCGTCCTCCCTGATGAGCTGGCGCTACCGGGCAAACCATCCTCCGCACGCTACTGCCGTGCAGGGCAGTTCGCATATTTCTACGTCTAACCCCTCACCGTAACCCCAGCTCGCATTATGTGGATTTATATTATTAGTGTTTTCAAACCCACATCAAACACTAGCTGATACCTTCAACCATTACTAAAATAACAGGGGTGGCCATCCTATAATTATATTCATCTTTTGTATCATTAGGATATCGAAACATTTGAAAATGTTTTATTGAGTAATGTAAGTTTTGTAATAAAAGTGGTTCTCTTATTGAAACTGCCTATAATACATAGTTGTTATGCACGCGAATATTTAGTTGTAGCGAGAGTGCCAGGAGAGCTTAGGCAATACTGCGTACACTTGTTTTGATGTGCTGACTGCACAGGTTATGGTAGACAATCACAGTAAATGGCATTATTCCCACTTCAATAAGTTCATTATACCGTCCAACAGGTACAAGCGCCATGAGATAATATTCTACTCAAAACGAGGTAGAAAACATTTCATACGAAAAATGTCATACAGTAACCCGTAAGGAGATATCGACCTTAATAATACGACGTTCTCTTTTGTTGTTTTTGTGCTTTCCTTTCTCTGCTTGTCGGTAATGCTTTATCTGGCTATTGTTTTCTACACTGTTGATGATTATTATGATTTTAGGTGAATAAAAACAAGGTCTTATCACTGTCTATAAGCTGATGGTGCACTGAGTTGCTGACTACCGCGGGCGAGGCTAATAATTGTACAGACCCGTCAATCTAGCGCGGCCGATACATTAAGTTGAAATTGAGTTAGTAGCACCCCGCCATCTGCCGTCGACGCGGATTAAGTGGTCGTGTCGGTGGTCTGCTGCGCCGACCTAGTGACCCTACTTGAAATCCCGCTTATCCACCGCATTTAACGTCGCGCCGCCGAACAACTTCACTCGCCTCGTCGTTGTTACTCAGTTGATCGGGTCGTCTTGTCAGCAGTCTTCCGCCCTGACCTTCGACGCCCGAACCCCCGAAGACTCCCCCGACGCGCGACCTCGCGCAATCTCCTTCGGCCGCGGTCCGTTAAGATCTCCCTTCTCTCCCCACACCGTCCGAAAACCCGCCACCGGCCCCGGTATTGGTAATCCGGCCAATGGGAAGAGAACATTCAGAAACAGCCCCGCCTACCGAAGCCAACCCTGTAGTACACCATCGTCGCATTTATTTAACTCAATTTGCATATTTTGTTTTAAAACCTGGACAATTATCATTTGTTTACTTAACTTATATCACTTATTTACATTAACATATTACCCTAGCCAAAAGTCTAATTCATATTATTTTTCATAGTCTCTAAGCCTCGTTGCTATAAGCTGATGCACCTCCCTCCCCCTACTGACTAGAGTGGTCTAGTGGAAGCGGAGGGGTGTGAGAAGAGTAATGGGCAGGATGGTGCCACTGTTCCCGTGACACCATCTGCTATTCTGGCCCGGGGGAAAGGTCCAGATTCTCACATATTTCTCTTTTTTAATCTCAACTCAATAAAAATCCTCGTAGCATATTTTGCATTGCACATTCGGTATCGTGACGCGATACCGAATCGAGCGAATGGTCACATGACCAGACAATTCCAATTTCGCAGATTACCATAAATAATTATATATTTTATTTGATACCTTCCTACACCAATTCCTACACGTTACAATAAACCAATGTTTTAAAAAGTTTAAACTGAAAATAATAAAACCTACGTAAATACCGCGCATGTTGTATATATTTATATGTACAAATGTTATGGACATTCTTATGTATCTACACATGAGACCTATGTGCCCTTTTAAAAACATTTGTATTACATGCATGAGTTATGTTCGTATGCATGCATGTACGTTTGGAATCTATGACTTTGTATCCAATAATGTATGTCTATTTTAAATCATGTTCTTTGTGCACGCATTGATAAATATATTTTAACTGCAGTAACCAAAATTGGTGTTTCCGTTATTGGATAAATTTTTTGCAAAAACCTCCTTTTCATATTCTTTCAGAAAATATTGCATTTCGAAGTAAAATTTATGACGCAATGACATCACTACGGATATAAAGAAAACGTAAAACAGTTAATCAATTTCACATTTTGCAGCACGACTACAAGAAAGCTCCTGTACTTCTCTGGCTGCAAGGAGGTCCTGGATCCACGTCATTGTACGGATTGTTTGTAGAGTTGGGTCCATTCTCTGTGGCCAAGGATTCTGCCTCGCTCATAAAGAATCCATACTCGTGGCACAAAAACCACTCGCTTCTGTTCATTGACAATCCTGTGGGATCAGGTAGGTAATATTCAGTAGATTCTTGCATAATCATAAGTTTTACTGGAAGAATATACATTTTAATTCTAGTTTTATTTTATTCTATACTAACAACGGACATTCCCAGCTTCCTTCTCACATAATCCAACAGAAGTATACACAATACATTTTTCAGAATAACAAAAATCTCAGAGGTATGCGTAGAGTGTTAAATAATTATTCAAAACACTTAATACAAAGGAAGATGTTACCTATTTTAATGTTTCAAGTATTTCATGTACATTTCATTTGAAACTGCCAAAAGTATTCATATTTTTCTTGGTGAACATTCTACTCTAATTCATGCACTAATATAAAGAGGAACTGGTTACAACATGTATTACAGATGGTTTGTATGCATTCGTAAAGTGTAGTGTATTAAAAAGGACGCCGCAGAAAGCCACCTTCCAGATATGACACGAGGAGTTGTAAATAATAGTTTACGCAAGCTGCGAACCACTTGCAATTCTAAATTCAAGATAGAAAATTTCTGTGGATGAAGCATAACTGTATTGTACTGTAGGACAACAGGAAAGTTAATATTTGAGTTTCACGATAAATTAAGTACAGCAATTTTCATAATTTATATATATATATATATGTATATACATACATCTTAATATATAAAATGAAGTGTCCTGACACACTCACTCACTCATTCATCACCGCACAGCCCAAACCGCTGGACCTAGAACCATTAAATTTTGAGGGAAGCTTCCCCTTGCCTCATAGGCACCCACTAAAATATGAAATTTTCGAAATTCGATAATTAAGGAGGTGAAAAGGGGTGAAATATGTTTTAAAGTAATCCTTGATATCTCATTAAGTGGGAATGCTATCATACATTTTTTAACTTTATAATATTGCCCAAAGAAATGCATATTCGCAAATTTTTGAATTTTGCGAAATTCGAAAATTAAGTAGGTGAAAAGCAGTAAAATGTGTTTTTCATTAATCTGTGATTTCTCCGAAACCATTTCAGACAGTGAGGCGATTTTTAAAAAAATGCTCAAGTTTATATCTAAAAAGTAGTTTTTACAATTTTTCGAAATTTATCCTTGAAAGAACTTAAAAATAAAAACGTGTTTTTAATAATAATCCCACTCTCCTAAACCAGTGGAAATATTGAAATGGTTTTTGCTTTAAAATAAATCTTACGTAAATATAAAAAAAAAGGAATTTAAGGATTTTTCAAAATTCGTCCTTAAAAGCTGTTAAAAAAATAAAATGTGATTTCAAATTATCATCTGTACCGCTTATACCTGTTGAGATATTGAGATGATTTTTTGAGAAGAATGAAGCTTACGTAATTATCTACATACCAAATACAGGTTTTTATGAAATTCGAAAATTAAGTAGGAGGAAAGCAGTAAAATGTTAAAGTCTCTCGAAAAAAGAGGATGATCACGGAGAAATAATTCAACAGTCGTTTCTTTTTGCCAACCTACTATTACTGAATTAAACCTCTTTGGACTGTAGCCTGCACGTACGAAAGAAAATCACGGCATGCCTTTAACGTTCACTCAGGTATTGTATAAAGTTTGTGGTGTGGAAGGGGTGGGGTTACGGGTTCGTATCCCCTGCAAGACTTTGCGATGGGAATTACTATGACATCGTAGGAGCATATTGCGCGCGCTCTTTACACTGAGCTAAGACAGTTAATTATAGTTCACTCTTATTGAGTACGCTAGCTGTTAAATGCCTTCATCGCATATTTTATCCAGAGGTATTGTTTACACTACATATATATATATATATATATATATATATATATATATATATATATATATATATATATATATATATAGATAGATAGACACACACAGGGTGAGGCACATGAAGTGTTACAGAGCAATAGCACCCAAACTAATGATAATATCCATAACATTTTCCGTCAAAAGTTTTAGTGTTCGAGAAGGCCGTCATACTTAGCCACCCAATTTTTTTAATCCATGGAGGCGCTGAAACTTGTCAAGGTCAACTCCACTTATCTTTTATCGACGACACTAGTACCGATTTGACGACGAATTCAGCGACCTGCAACACAAGGTTATTTAGTCACGTACTTAAAGATCCACCAACATTGGTTTGGGTCGACTTGTAAGGACGTTTTATTTAATTTGCTTATCAAAAGACCGTCGAACGTCAGCCAATATTTATGGCGTAATTTCGGTACATGCTCGGTGGATTTTTACTTTCATGTCTTTAGGCGCCGTCGTGTTGCATCCACATGCTCATGCGAACATGCAAAGGCACGTCTTCCAGTAATTAAGGCAGTACGTTGTGCACAAAGTTTGCGCAAACTTGCCCAGGTAAGTGACCTTCAAGAAAACATGGACCAATGACGTGAACGCCGACCATGCCGCACCAAAAATTAACGGACCACGAAAGTTGAAATGGTACAGCTCATCCATCGGAGATTCTAATTTGCTCAATAATGCATGTTAGGCCTAATCAAATTTCCCGTATTTGTGAAGTAAAATTTGTCGGGAAGAGTACATGATCGAAAAAGGAGACATCTGTGCGCATTTCTCTACGAATCCAATTACAGAGATTGTAGCGATTTAAGAAAGCATTGCCGCAAAAATCTACAAATCCTGATGTAATGACATACAATACCGATGGAACTTATGTTGATGCAAGATTCTTAATACAGATAGCTTACTTATTCCATTCTTCCATGTGCCTGCTGCTTGCATGTGGATTTAGTGCAGCCAAATGTACGATGACAGCCGCATTTTTTTCATTCACAATCGGTGACGTATGACTCGTGTTCGTTTCCCTGTACCGATGAAACGGTCAGCTAATCGCTTAAAATAAATGCGCGACTTTTGTTGCCTATCCGGATAACGAGCTGTATACAAATCTTGGGCGTACCTCAAATATTTACGGCATTTCCCCCACACCATCAACATATCAGATGATTCTTGAAAATCGTTCTTTTCGCAATCCTATGTACTCACATTAGAAGGTAACGGCGTGACTATTTGATACCTTTGAGTGCGTGACTAAATGACCTTGTGTTGTATGTCGCTGAATTTGTCGTCAAATCGGTGCAAATGTCATCGAATAAAAGAAACACGGTTCCATTTAACAAAGTTGAGTTGACCTTGACGTAGTTTCAGCGCCTCCACCGATAAAAAAATAGGGGGAACAGTATGACGTCCTTCTCGAACACTGAACCTTTTGTCTGGACCATTTGTGGATGTGTTCACTAGTTTGAGTGCTATTGCTCTGTAACACTTTATGTTCCTCATACTGTGTGTGTGTTTATATGTACGTATATATATCTGTGTGTTCGAATGTGTAATGTAATTCATGTAACACAGGAGCATCACGTGTTTTTCAGAGGATGGTTTCGATGTTAACACATGCTCACATCTATGGCCACATGGTCAAACGAGATTATTTTACTCAAAGAAAATATTGTTGGACAGCGCCATTTATGAGTGCCTCTTTTTTAAGGTATCATTCAATATAATAGTTTTCTTTTTATTTAAAAACGAAGCGGCTAATCTAAGAAAGAGGCCTACAGTACAGGATTTCTTTACATTTCGCAGTAGTCGCAAAGTAGTCACTGAAGTGAAGATAATTTAACTGTCATATTGTGAGTAGTTTAGGATCTCGCTTTTAAAATAATACAATGTCAGGTAAGTTTCCATAACCCTTTTTGTGTTTATGAATTTAAAGTGACTAGAGACGCACTTCATAATATAGCCAATACCGTACTTCAGCTTCTGCGTCCCAGACGTCCAAAACATTTCAGTTCATAGTGAAATACGATATTTCAATGCGTAACAATGGCAAAAAGTAGGATACCGATTTTTTCAGCTAAATAATAAGTTCCTCTCTATATTCAATTGCCCTGTTATGAGTCATGTGCTGTCACATTGGTTTTGTACATGTAAGCGATTTTATGTTTGTAATTTCATCATAATTAAATGTGAGTGAGTGAAACTATTTTGACCAGCATTTAACGTGTAACGCCTTACCACTCGCGGGGGGGGGGGGTAAGGGTGACATGAGGTGAGTATGGAGCAGCGCCAGAATGAAAGGGCGGGGAAACGAGAGATCCCCGAGAAATCCCGCCGACTGGCGTCGTCAGGTACGATTCTCACATGCAAAAACTTCGGACGGGATTCGAGCCCGGATCTCCTAGGTGTTGGGCGAGTCCTCTAGCCACTGTGCCAACCGCGATACTTCCGCTCATAACTAAACTGAGCAAACAATTTCGTTTTCAGGGTTTAGCTACACAACATCTGATCACTATCCAAGTGACGAAACTCAGATTGGAAATGATTTATACTCTGCAATGGTGCAGTTCTTCACTTTGTTTCCAAATCTTCGAAGTAACGATTTTTTTATTGCTGGAGAGTCCTACGCTGGTGAGTAAAAGATTACACAGATACTGTAATTAATGACTTATTAACAATTTTATTGATAAATAATTTTGGAATGCCCGTTTTGCTACCGGAGTTAACAAATTTGTGCGGCCTTACATGATGTATTTTATACTTTGTATTAAAGTTTCGTTTATTTAAAATATATTTCATAGGCCTATATTTAAACCTTTTCATGCTACAAAAAAATAATGTCAACATTTCTTAATGACTTATTTTTATTTGTTTTGTTTTTTGCGCTGTAATTTCCGTTCTTAATTGATTTTACATTACAATTATAAACTAACTTATTCCCAATTATAAAACAATTTATTTCGGCATGTTTCTAGCCTCTTTGTTTCCAATTTGTTTGCGATTATTCAAACATACTCTTTTATGCAGGTTCTGGTATTGCTGATACTACGAATTCTATAATTTAATACGATAAGGTTTTTATGGGTAACTCCTCAATTTATCCTCCTCAATATTCCTATAGAAATGAAGAAGGAAATGATAATTTTGGAGCGTCCATAATAGCAAGGTATTACGGTTAAGTTTTAAGAATAGTTTACGATTTTGTGGTTAGATAAACATAATTGTACAAACAAAAGAAAAAAGGTTGTTCTTGTAAATTTACGTCATATTTCCTGCAAAATGACGTTGACAACTATAAAATATAACGCTTTTCTAATAATATACCTGCAGTAGATTTTGTGTGAGGAAGTGAAGGCGAGTTAGATAATTACTTAAAGGAAAAATCTGCGGTTCCTTACAAAGTTCCCCTTTCGCCGTTAACACCTCGCAACTGGAGGGCTGAACATAAAATTTGCAGTAACTAACGGCATAAACATGGCTGTATGGAATATGTGAATATTTTTTCTAACGTGAAGTTAGGTAGTTTATTATATCTTGACATGTTTAAAATGTTTGTGGAATTTGATTAGTATGTAGTACAAGCATTTTCAGATACTGCAATGAATACTCAAAAGAATTTGCTCTCTTTACATTATAATTTTTTAATTATTTTTTCAGGTAAGTTTGTACCAGCTCTGGGCCACACGATCCACCAGAATAATCCAAATGCCAGCGTGAAGATTAATTTAAAAGGTAAACATTTCCCAATGATGAAATAATATTACTTGTGCATTGCGTTCTATTTGGGGAGTGAAGGACGCATTCTAAATCAGTTACGGTAAAGTGATATCCCATTTTTACAGCTAAACCATCAACCGCCACAGAGGTACTCTCTGTCTAATTGTATGTACGATTAAGGAAATCAGTTAATAAATACATTAACGATATCTTTGGCAGTCGTAATAACATTATGTTTTGAATTAGACACGTTAAGTGCATGTACGTTGTCCTATTAATTTCGTTACTATAATTTCTAGGCCGTGCAGATCGGTCTGGATAAATTACCTCTACAAAAAGCGTCGTAAACGAAGGGACATAATTGTCGGAAGATGTATTTAGTCCGCAAATGACACAGAACTGTATAATGATAGACTTGGATGATTAAATAGTATTTACGTAGTGTTAAATTTTCCTCTAAGATGTATTAAAGTTATACGTTAAATAAATAAACTAGGTAATTCCTTGAGCATTACAAAGCGTTCATGAAACCTCCACTTCTGACAACCGTTCAGGCAGTTGAGTTTCTGGTCATATCACCACCACAAAAAACAAAACGAACGAACTGATATTTTGGGAAACAAATAAGGAACGAAATATATTATAAACACAGGAAGTTTTCAGCGGAAAGGCGGAGATATTAATTTGACAATTAAATATTTAAAAATTATTATGTTTTGGTGTTTGCGACGAAAAGCGATGCAAACTTAGAATACCAAATTGCTAAATAACCAGGGAAATATATTTTGTGTGTGTAGTTAAACCATCAAACCAAAGTAAGTGTTTGCTTACTGCTTGAAAAAAAATATTTTTAATTGATTTTCCGCGATTTAAAAACAGAAAAATTTAATTATATAGTTTTATGTATGTCTTCATTCCGTACGGATATCTTATACAGGTTAAATTATCATATTTCACTAAGTATGTAGGTTTAAGTTGGGAGTATTCTGTCGTAGAAATCAAGTTTTGACTTTGAGATGATAGTACGTGTATGTTATGTATGCAAAAGAATTTTCATAGGATATCTAAAAAATTACGTCATTTCGTAAGTAAAAAATTTAAATAATAATATTTTTCACAACTGAACGACCTTAATTCAGAAAGTGCTGGTTTTCTTTAACGCAATTCTTTGAACAATTGTTGATCTCGACTGATCCAGCTGTCAACGAGAGGCAAAGCTATTTTTATTTACGTAAGCTAATTCTAAATTTTTGCTTCACAATAAATTGCTTTCATCAAGCACCATTGTGCACAAACAATAAAATTGTTGCTCGCTTCTTAGCTAGATTTGTATTTTAAGAAAAAATTCATATATACATATTTTGGAAAATTAATATCTATTATGTAATCATTTAATTTTCTACTATATTATATTTATATTATGTGCAACGTAAAGTATGAGACAACATATTTCACGTCTGTAGGTCTGATAATAGCAGACGGGCTCACAGATCCAGTGAACCAACTAGACTACAGTGACTACGTGTATCAAGTTGGCTTGGTAGACAACAGCACCTGGAAGGAAATGAAGAGTATTGAAGAACGTGCTATCAATGCCATAAAAGCTGGGGATTACTATGAAGCTTGGTCTGTAAGTTACTATTAAACTACTTTCATATGGTATAAAATATCTTGTAACTGTAGTGTATCATACAATTTTAGCTTACTTTTGCAAGGAAATACAGATGTATAATGTAACTTTTCTGCGTCTGTGCGTGCATCTATCAAGAACAAGTTCCAACTGGTAAACATACACTCGGTTTATATCTTAATATAGATGGTAATGTGTTGCCTTTAAATGCAGTGTGTGAACTGCCATGTACGTAATTTCGAAATTGCGGCCATTTTAAAATTTTGGCGTCTTAATAATCGAGTTGCTGTACCGACTAATACACGTTATACTTATTTACTAAATAAATTATAAAATTGTAAAAATTTACTTACGTACATATTCTATTTTGAATTTATAGAGATACAATAAAGCTTAATGAGATTTTATCCGTCACCTCAGAAAATAATTAATGGCGTATCACAAAATCTGGAATATATGATGTATTTAAAAGAAGACCAGTGAGCCGGAACTGGCATTTGTTCTCGTAACTACGTACACAAGAAGTTTGAGATACTTTGTAAACTAACGGTAACTTATGGTTAATTAAAGGAATCGTAGTAGAAATGGTGTCTATTTTTAGATAGTCTCATATCACTTTTTGTAGGAAACCTGCTACATTCACCGTAGTGTTGGTTGTGCCTGTGTACATACATAAGTCACTCGCATATGTGAACGTGTGTGTAAATATGCATATATATATATATATATATATATATATATATATATATATATATATATAACTAATTATCACATCCACAAATATTTCAGACAAACATTTCAATGTTAGAGAAGGCCGTCACACTGGGACACCATTTTTTTTATCTGTGGAGGCGCTCAAATTACGTCAATGTCAACCACACTTTGTTAAACGAAACCATGCCCCTTTCATTTGATGACATTAGTACCGATTTGACGACGAATTCAGCGACTTACAACACAAGGTCATTCTGTCGCTCACCCAATGGTGGGGGGAGGGGTGTATCAGTTAAGTCACGCATTACCTTATAATTATGAGTAGAGATGATGGTTTATCGCGGGAAAAGTTGACTGTTTGATGGATTTCAATACACGTCCAGCTTGCCAGATGATTACTGGCTTTAGCTTGTACGTGGAGCTGTTGCCCTATTTGACTGAGCCAATAAGAATCCCGATATTGTAATATTGAATGCCTGGTATTGGTCTGCAGACAGCTACGTTGTGTCAGTGTTTTCAAGGCTATCTTGGCACAAAATATTTTCGCGATATACCATCATCTCTAATTATGAGTAGAGGTACGTAAATTTCGCAGATACATTCCAGGTCAGGTTGAACGCCAATTATGTATACTTCATTGACATGCCTGTGACTTGCTGGCGGCTGTTACGTAACGCGTTTGACTACTACAAGCCAGTAGTAAATAAGGAAATAATGCGAATGTTCTATCGCTTGCTACCTGCTTGTACGGTTAAAAGCCAATAAATAATCGATTGTGGCCAGTGGGTGTCTAGGCTGCTGCCAGATGAATCCACGAAATTGACGTACCTCTAATTATGAGTACATCGGATCGCGAAAATGAACGATTATCAGGAATTATTGGACTATGTTGATGGTGTTGGGGGAATGCCTTAAAAATTACAAAAAACCTAGGATTTGTATGCTGCTCGATATCCGGGTAGACAAAAAAACGCACACGGCTTTTAACCGTATGTCATTGCATCAGGATTTGTACGGCAATGATTTCGTTAATCGCTACAATTTCTGTAATTGGATCCGTTGACAAATGCGTACAGATATCTCTCTTTTGGGTTGTGTGTTCTTTTCGAGCGAATCTTACTTCACAAATACGGGACATGGGAATAGGCATAACATGCACTATTTAACAAATGAGAATCCTCCGTGGTCCGTTAATTGTTGGTGCAGCTTTGTCGGCGATCACGTCATTGGTCCATATTTTCTTGACTGTCGTTTGACTGGGCAAGTTTGCCCAAACTTTCTGCAAAACGTACTGCCTCAATTTCTGAAAGACGTGCCTTTTCATGTTCGCATGAAAGTGTGGATGCAACACGACGGCGTACCACTCCATTATGCTCCGTGTTCGAGACAAGAGATGAATGAGATTTTTGGCGACAAGTGGATAGGACAAGGCGGCCCTGTAGCTTGGCCACCTCGTTCATCAGATCTAACACCTCTGGACTACTTTTTATGAAGTTCTGTTACAGAACGCGTAATGGGGGTAGCACCTACCACGACTAACGACATGAAAGACAGACTACGTCGAGCATGTACCGTAATTACGTCACAAATGTTGGCTGACGATCGACGTTCTCTCCATCAGCGAATTAACAGGTGCTTACAAGTCGAGGGTCATCACTTCGAGCATCGTCTGTAGGTAAACCCAAACTACTGTTAGTGGATCCTTTGAGTACGTAACTAATTTTCCTTGTGTTGTTGGTCTCTGAATTCGTCATCAAGTCGGTACTAATGTCATCGAAAAAAGAATGGTGCATGGTCCCATTTAACAAAGTGTAGTTGACCTTGACGTAATTTCAGCGCCTCCATGTTTACCTGATAGTTTAATACTAAGTAAGGTGTTATTACATTTCATACACACTTTATTATGCCAAAGAACTAATAAGTCACACACACGAACGTTACAGGAATAATAAATTAAGCAGTAATGTTTATTTTTTATCACAGACACATGAGTAACAAAATGTTTGCACGATAGATCGTGGTACACTTTCATAAACATTTAGAGAACATCGAGAATACATTAAATACATAAGGTTACTTTCTCTGAAGAACGTAGTAATTTTACACGAATTGACTCAACAAATCTTATCTTCTATTCTTCTATATATGTATATATATATATATATAAATCAATTGATGTTCGTTTGTCTCGCTAAAACTCGAGAACGGTTGGGTCGATTTAGCTGATTTTGGTTTTGAAATGTTTGTCGTAGTCCAGGGAAGGTTTAAACGGTGAGAAAATATGTAAAAATTGTGAGGAATATAGTAAAAATGCAATATTTTAATATTTTCATGGTTGTCATTGTTGGTTTGTGCCACGTATTTATATAAATCCGTGGTGCGTTCAAAAATGTTTATTATTGTTGTTTGGATTTTAAATAAAACGCTTGGCCATCCTAACACTTGATGACTGAAGTACTAATCTTGTGTACAACGAGGTTTTTCAATTAAAGTAAATAATATCAGTTACGAATAATAGTCGCGAGCAAAGCCGCGGGGGACTGCTAGTTTCTAATAAAATCTATTTAATAATATACTTAACACTCGCTGACAAACATCGTACAGTTTATACCGGTATATCTAGAAATCTAGAAGAATTCATTTTGTATAGGAGTTCCATGTATGACGTAGGTGAGCACTAAGAACGGATTCTTGAGAATTTGTCCCCAAGGTGGATAAAGATCGGGTTCGTAATTTCGGAAGATGGCAACGGATGACATTTACGTGAACACGACATTAACAATTATACCTATGGTAATGTGTAATATAATTTTAATATTGCGTCGTAGTAAAACTATCCTCTAAGAATACAGCAAGTCTGTAATATAAAAGTAAATATTTGTTCGTCTTGTTTTCTTTCTTGAATCATCATTCATGTACGTAGAAATTTTGTAGAGATGTAGTTGTGCGTGTACTCGCAGTTTCTGCCAAATGAATTACGAAATTTGAGAGGGATGATTTAAAAACTGGGAAGTGGGGTAAAACAGCAACTTAAAGTAAACAAAAGCCTTAGGTTAATTGTTGTGCTTGCACCAGCGAAATTTTCTACCAAAAGACCTCATCGAGGGGAAGGGGTTAAACGAAGAAGAGGATAAGGTAGAGGTATTCAATAACACTAAGAGAAAACAAAAATTTAGGAAGGTAAATGTGCATGTGCCAGCGAAGGTTTAAGCTAAAAAACATACTAAGATCTGGGAAAGTATTACAGTTCTTTAAAAATATTGGATTTCAATACAGCCACCTGTAAACCATTTCCAGAAAAGTACTCGAGGTCGAACTAGCTTCCATAAAAAGTTGTCTTTAAAATAATATATATTTGATAGCTGCAACGTAATAGCAGATATATTTATACAAATATACCGGATGCGGACTAATTACACGTCTTGAATGTAGGGGTGACTAGGTGGTACTAATTAAAACAAGCATTTTGAAGATGAATCATGGGTCTCCAACTTACCGTTAAGTTGTCACACGCATTCCAAGTTACGCGTCATGGATTGCCTACGTCAAGGCGCGCCTTTGTTTACATCTGGTGACGGGTGGTTCGGCAGGAGTGGACTGGCGAGGTGGCCCCCACGTACCCCTGACTTAACGTCCCTTAATTTTTTTCTTGTGGGGATTTTGCAAAGACATTGTTTACGCGACCCCTGTTGAAAGCGAGGAAGATATGTAGCGCGAATCGTGGAAGCAGTTCACCAAATTAGAGACATCGCCGGTGTGTTCGAACGTGTTCGCCAATCAATGTTACGTCGATGTGAACATTGCCGGGATGTCGCTTGAAGAAACTTTGAACATTTATTGTAAACTTTTGCCTTTTTGTATTTTAAATACCATCCCGGGTAAAAAGTTTTCTTTTTTGTTTTTTGTGCTGCTTTGATTTTTCTGCGTACTTTAGTTAATTCACACGTCAAAAATCGGCAAGAAAGCGTAGGTGTTGACTGTTCACAGCGCTGACTCAGATATAGTCAAAGGTGCGCCTTGAAGTAGGCATTCCATGAAGCGTGACTTCGGACGCGTGTAACAACTTTACGGTAAGTCGGAAGCCCATGGTTCCTATCTTCAAAATATTTGTTTTAGTACCCCCAAGCCACCCCTACATTTAAGACGTGTAATTTTTCCGCACCCTGTAGACTGTACATTGTATATGTAGATTATTAACACGTTTGTTTAAAAAATAGGACAATGTCAAATATCAAACTATAGTAAGATGTTAATATGTCATATTTCTTGTACAGTCATGGTCGAGTATCTTACGAACCTACCAAACTCACTCTCGGTTGGATTATTACAACATAATACCAGAGATTAATGTCGGTGGAACCAACAAGGGTGACTATACAAGATTCTTGAAATGGCATTCGATACGTGAAGCTCTGCACGTCGGCTCTGTAAGTTTCAACGCCATGAACGACAAGGTGTACTTTGCCCTCATCAATGATTTAATGAAGTCAGTGGCGCCCTGGGTGGAGGAGCTACTGGACGCCGGGTACCGCGTCGTCTTCTACAACGGTCAACTGGACGTCATTGTCGCTTATCCTCTGTCAGAGAACATGTTCCGACACCTGAAGTTCAAAGACGCCGACAAGTACCTGACGGCAGAGCGCAACCAGTGGGGTAACAGCAGCCATGTGTTCGGCTACACCAAGACAGCTGGCGGCCTGACTGAGGTGTTGGTGAGGAACGCAGGTCACATGGTACCAGCCGACCAACCCGCCGTAGCCTTCGACCTTGTGTACAGGGCCACCAGGAACAAGTTCTGAGCTTCTGTACTTGCTCGTGCTACTTGAAAATAAACAACAATTTCTTACGTTGTCTTTTCATTACCTATGCGCAGCTTAGTCTGTAAACTTACAAGTCAACATACCATTCTCCATTCAAATATACATGTGTTGTTCTTATGAGACTAGAGCGACGTTTATCAGGTACATATCGCATGGCTTAGGGAACAGTCCTTCATGTGTGACCGTCCCACTCGAAGTAATGTACATCTGCTATGAATTGTTTAAAATTGAAACTTTTTTGAAGATATTTTGTAGGTATGTTGTCAATGTACATTCAAGACACTGCAGCCCACAAAATCACCTACCTTGTATGATACCGTTTAAAGGAAACTAATTGTACAGAAACAAAAAAAAAAAAATAATAACTTTCTTTCATGACTTATAAATTGTAATAAAATTACCTAAAATTTGCATTTCCGCATTTTAACACTGTTATTTGGTAATAAGACTAAAATAAATTGTTGCATTATAAACTCAGTTTTGTCTAAATACACGCAAAGCTCCACTATTATTATTTTTTTTGTATTATTGCAGATCATCAATTATTTTCTCAACTATAATCTCATCCCATTTTCAATTAAATTTGTTAGTAGTTCTCTCTAAAATTCAGAAGCATTTGACCATTTATCCGAGATTCAAATTTGCATAAGAAGGACGATAAACTAAAAAAATTATTTTCAAATTTCATTTGAAATGTATTATTTTTTAATCGTGTGGTTCTGTAGGCATACCAATCAAACAGGTTTCATGTTTTTATGTTACCGAATTTACATGCAAAGTATATTTCATGTGTTTTTGTAATACATGTATATATCTCTATTTGTAAACTGAAGTGCCCCACTTAGTAATTCATTCGTTCATCAACGCACAGCCGAAACCGCTGGACATAGAAACGTAAAATTTTCAAAGTAGCTTCCCTCTCACGTTGTAGGCACCCACTAAGGAAGGAATTTACGAGAATCAAAAATTAAAGGGGTGAAAAAAGACAAAACTCAGGATTTTTCGAAATTCGACAGTAACGGGTGTGAAAAGTAGTAAAATGTTACAGAACTTCCGAAAAGTGAATATTGACCACGGAGAAATAACTCAAAACTTGCCTTCGGTATGTTTTTTGCTCTACAAAAGGCATAGGAATAAAGATGAATTAAAAAACAAAGTGGTTCTGCAATTAAAGTACGGTCAGCGAAGTGGACTGGATAAAGTAGTTTGTATTAGTTGTATTATTTAACAGGTAGCTTCGTATATCATATTTACACTATCAATTAGTACGTAATTAAAAGTTAGGTAATATTTTCGATAGTACACGCGGGCGAAGTCGCAACCGGACAGCTAGTGTCTATATATATATATATATATATATATATATATATATATATATATATATATATATATATATATATATGTGTGTGTGTGTGTGTGTGTGTGTGTGTGTGTGAGAGAGAGAGAGAGAGAGAGAGAGAGAGAGTTGCCCATTTCCAAAACCAGTTAAAAGTCCATCATTTTTCAAAAATGAGTTAGGAACACGGCCGTATAGAGGATATCCATATGCACACGTGTAGTACTTGATACAGCTCTGTAATTCATTATTTCCAGGAGAAAATGATATTGAAAACAGTATACAGTTCCAGACTACAATAAGTCCACGGTTGGTATAGTTCCAAACTGTGTTAAGTCCATGAAATAACACAGAACCAAACCTAGATTAGTCCAATGGTTCTGTAGTACAGTTATACAACTGCAGAAACAAACAAGAACAAGTCCTGAAATGAGGAGGAACATTACAATCTTAGTGTTTCTAAGTGTTATTAAGCGCTTATTATTGTTGTATTTGACAACAGGAATTAAAGGCAAGGCAAGTGTGGTGTACCACAGGTTGTGTAATAGTGACTGTACAGGCATCCACACCGTTAAATTGGTTGCAGATGGGTGTGGAGGTCAGAATAAAAACGAAATTATGGCAAGGACGGCTTGCACATGTTTACAAAATGATGATGTTCCACAATCAGTAAAATCTGTCATTTTGCTGTTCTCCATAGTAGGACACTTCTACATCCCACCGGACAGAATTTCCAAAATAATTTAGAATAAAATGAAATCTAAGGCAACGATCTTGAATCCTCAAAAGTATGAAGATATCTTCCGTGAAGATGGGACTGTGTTTAAGTTGGGAGTGGATGTAACTGTTTACGACTGGAAGTCTGCTGTGTCAGAGACAGGTAAAAAGCCAGCTAACAGCCACTTTGAGTTCTAACAAAGCAAGCGAATTGTGAGTGAGTGAGAGATTTTGGTCAGCGCTCAACATCGAGGTTTTTAGTTGGTGAGTGGTGACTGAATGTGATTATGAAGCAGCACCGGAATGAATGGGCGGGGGGAAATGGGAAATCCCCGAGAAAACCCGCCGACCAGCGGCATCATCTGGCACGATTCCCACATGCGAAAATCCGGGAATCAAAGCCGGATCGCCTTGGTAGGAGGCGAATGATCTGACCATTTGGCCACCGCTGCTCCTAAGCGAATTGTGATAAATGAGACTAATATGGGAGACATCAGAATTCAAAGAAATTGTAGTTACAATATTGATGTGAGGGTTGCAAAAAGTATTTGTAAACGAGGAATGTCATGGTCTCAAACAACTCCTGCTGTTATGCCTAAATGTGTTACTGTAAAAGTATAAAAATTGCAAGATATCAAGCCACTGCTTCAGAATAATTATGGTGAAAACTAGGACAGGTTGGATAACCTGGGGTTTTACACTGAACTGTATGAAACTCAATATCCTCTGTTATCGCTAGATAATGTTCCTCAGGAAGATTATGACAGTGAAAACATTCCAGTGGATGAGAATGATGTTTTCTCAGTCTGAAAAAAATAACGATTTGGACATGTACGAAACAGAGTTTAGTGAGCGTAATTGTGTATATACATCTCTGTTTTAAAAACTCTTGTCTTCAATTGAAAATGTGTTCACAAAATAAAATGACAGATGTTTGCAGACAATTGTCTTTCATAGTCCACCATATTGGAGGACAACAGTTCCAAATACCATTAAGTCCATGTAACAGTTACAAATCCTGTTAAGTCCAACATATTTTATTTAATTATAACCTCTGCACAGATATGTGGTTAAAGAGAGTTATGACGCTGACATCTAGATGTCACATGTAGCAAAATTTTCATTGCTGTGTCACTTTTAGAGCACAATTGAGACGATTTTCATGTTTCATGAAAAATTTGAGTTTTCGGACTTAGCGGGTTTAGGAAGTGGGGGCGAGAAGGCCCAAACGCTTGCACCTGCTGTTTCCACAAAGACAAATTTATACATTTCTGTTTTTCCCTAAATACAATTCTGTACATTGAGAAAATCGGCATCCTGACACGATGACGAAAAGAATGAATCGTTGCATGGTATGTTATTATTATATCTGTAATTTATTATAATTGATTGTAATTTATGGCTATTACTTCTTATTAATTGGGGTGGTGACCACATGGCACGTCAGAATTTTTTTATATCAGCACAAAAAATTTCCCTTTACAAGCATGATTTATCGTAAAATAATATAAACATTTTGTGAAAGTAGTATATTCAAATTTTTGGCTTGGAAACTCCTGAAATAGCACCATTTTGCACCTACAAATCTAAATTTTTTTACATCAGCACAAAGAATTTCCCTTTACAAGCATAAGTTATCGTAAAATAATGTAACCATTTTTTGAAAGCAGTATATTCAAATTTTTGGCTTGGAAACTCCTGAAATAGCACCATTTTGCACCTACAAATCCAAATTTTTCCGGGGGAAGACCCCCGGACCCCCCGCTTTTCATTTGTGGGGTGCGTATGTATACTTCCTAAGGCATACTCTCCGACCCCCCTAACATAAGTGCTTAAATCCGCCACTGTTCTTGACACCTACACGATGGCTCCTGTCTATATCCATGACTTCCAGTTCTACACCTATCTCCTTGGCAATCCAGACAACGATGTCGTCTGCATCTTCGCCGTTCTTTTCTTCTATCCCGAAAATCCTTAGATTTGATCGTCTTTGGTATAGCTCCAGCTCGTCATAAAGCTGCGCACATTCCTGTTTGAGCTGACCTTTTTTGTAGCTTCTTCGTACCCATTAATGTTAAACTCTAAAGTATTTTGTAGAGTCTCGATCACCTTCTTCGTGACGATGTCACTAATTGTCTCAGCTATCAGTTTAAGTATGTCAGACGATTTTAAGATTCCCTCTACCAGGCAGTGTAGCTGAGCTGCGATGCTACTAGTTTGGTCACCCCTCATTTCCGGAGGGACTTAAACCGCGCTCCTCCATGGCTACCTCAGAGCTTGCTTCACTACCACAGCTCGTTTCTTGTTTGCACTGTTACCACTTCAGCAAGACTATAAACATGAAAACTTATATTGAAGAACTATCCAATGAGGTTTAACGTACGCTTTCAGTCCTTTTCCGCGCTACAACTCTTAAAAAAACCACCTGCTTTCGACTTAATAGCAGAGATGCACACGCGCGCGCTCACACAACGGCCGCCATTTTACGATTTTACGATACATTAAAAAATCCAGACAACCTCCAGGCCTCAATATAAGATATGTATTCCATTTTCCCATCTTCATCCCCTACCCCATCCAGTACAAGCTATCATAACCTATACGTTGGCATTGATGGCAAAGGCTTGGCGGATTTCACTATACCAGTTTCCAGCACATTGGGAACATCCACTGAAGGTGTTTGGTCTGAAACGAAAAAAAAATCTTCATAATTTATAATTAATTATAAAATATTGATCACAAAATGTATCACCTAAATATTTATTTATGTAATAACTTACTGCCTGTATCAATTCACTGCTCGTTGTTACAATTAAACCACGTAAAGATGTTTTCGAACGGATGAAAATAAATGTGAGATTAGGCTATTAACAAGGAATATTTGTGATAGGGACAAAAATATACATAAATAATAATATTAATGTGTAAAATTTATCTTTTTATGCCCAATAACATATTTAATGGTAATTTCTTAACCACATTTTCCTATCCTTAAAAAAAACAGACTGAACGTTACTTGCAAAGTAAGCTAGAAGCAGTTGCACGTTATATTGGCAATTGCAGGTGTTCCTATCTGTTTGCCATACATTTTACAGTGGGAAAAGTGAATAATATTCTGTTGTTTAAATCTGTTACATTGAATTTATTGAGCTATAATTAAAGTCAGTCAAACGTTTATGATCTAGTGTTATTTAAATCAACAACTCATGAGCTCATCCTTCAAATTTTGGTTTATATAATCTGTTTAAACTTGGAAACAATGTGACATCACAGAGAGAATGGCGAAGGGTATGTGCTGGATGTTGTATTGATCAGGCCACGGAATGTTTTAGATAGTGTGATGGTCTTGGAGGGAATTAGTGATCATGACATCCCTGTTGTGGAAATAAAACTGGGTAAGATCTGGGTAGGGCAATCCAAAGAGAGGGTTGTTTGGCAGTATGGATTTTGCAACTATAAGGGAGCGGAATAGTTTCTACGGGAAAACTTTTAACAATGGGCTGGAGAAACCAGAGTATATGACTTATGGATAGGATTTAAGGGAATAATACATTACATGACTGGAGAAATTTGTCCCCCAGAAATGCTATAGGGCAAGGGGAGATCCGCCATACTACGGGAAGGATTGTAAAGTCGAACAGGAAAAGCAGGCAGCTACATGCTAGATGTAGACGAAATGGAATACAGGTACCAGGGAATAGATGAAACAGTTAGGAAGGATGTTGGAAAGTAAGATAAAGCAGGCAAGGAATAGGTATTTAGAGAATATGATGGTGGAAGGGAAGGGAAAGGGATGGGGAAAATCATTTGGGCATCTTAGAAAGGTGAGAGACAGAGGGGAGGGGATCCCAACTTTGAGAGGAGCGGACAGAAGGGCTGCCGCAGATAACATTGAAAAGGCTGAACTGTTGCAGGCACAATACATGTCAATGTATGAGGCAAAGAACAGTTGGAGTAAATCATGTATAAGAGTCTGTGGGGCAAATAACATGTTTTGAATGAAAGGTTGTGATATAGAAAGGACGGTTAAAAAATTGAGGAGCAATAAGGCAGTGGGGATAGATGGTATAGGAAATAGTGCACTCAAATTTGGAAGGAAGGATTTTGTTAGATATCTGGAGGTGTTGTTTGGTAGGTCGCTGGAGGAGGGTAGGTTACCGCAAGGATGGAAGGAGACGATAGTGGTCCCAGTATATATAAGCAGGGTAAGGATAGAGGGAAACCAGGTAGTTACAGACCAGTGAGTCTCACATCGAATACAGGGAAGATGATGTAGAGACTGATAGTACACTATGTGGTAAATGTTATGAACAGCAAATGGACTCAGTTGGCAGGTTTGTTGGGGGATCTGGTTCAGACAGTCGATGAGGGAAAGCAGGTGGATGGCTGCTTCGTAGACTTCGAGAAGGCCTTTGACAAGGTTCCTCATTGAATATTGGGGAGCGAAGTGGAAAGACTGGTGAATGATAAGCAGGTGGTTGACTGGATTGAGGATTTTCTCAGGGAACGAAGTCGGTGAAAGTGGGGGACGCAATATCGGAGGAAGGAGAGGTTACATCAGGAGTACCGCAGGGAAGTGCTTTAGAACTGCTCGGGAGGGTTTTGAAGGTGGTTAGTGGTGAGGTGAAGGGAAAGGAATATTATACGATGGTTCGTCCAGTATTGGAATATGCTGCCGCAGAGTGGGATCCGTATGTGGAGGTGGAGGTGCAGGAGCTGGAGAAGGTGCAGAGAAGGGCAGCGAAGAGGGTGATGAATAAATGGAAAAGGCAGGGTCAGGCTGGTGAGGAGGAAAGGAACTTTAGGCCTAAAGTGATGGATGAGGAATTGGGATGAAAACAGTTCAGGGACAGGAGGAGAGTGGAAAGGCTTGTCAGGTTGTATAGGATGAGGAATGGGGAGGGGGGATGGGGAAATTTGACCTGAAAATTAACTAAGAGAACTATTAAGGGTAAAGGTAGCAACAGTGAGAAAATGCAGAGGGTGTGACGAAGAATGAAGACAGGTAGACAGTCGAAGCTGGTGAGGATGGTGAGTGATGGAATGTACTGCGGAAGGAGTTGGTGTTTGTGAGGGGGTTGGAAGGTTTAGGACGGCACTAGAGGATTGTAACTGTGGGGATGGCGAGGAATCTGCTCGCCACCGGGCGCTAGCCCAATTACGAGCATGAAAATTATTATTTTTATTAATGAAATGTAAGAAATTTAGTTAAGGTGGAGGGGGATGAGAATGTTTATTTTTCGACCTCAATCGAGTTTTTAATGTTTTAAAATGTTGGTAAAAACAGTGCACAGAGAGTGAAGTGTTTATGATAAACTGTACTTCGGAAGCGTGAGGCACTATGTCACAAAAAATATATTTTTCAGGAGAGCAGTCTAAAGAATGTGATGCATTGATGAATTCAGATAGTTAGCATCAAAAAATATGTTTGTTACCCAACTTGGACTATGTGTTTCATACCACTACAAAGTACTTAAAAATGTGGTAATATTTACAGTAAAAGTGCATTTTTGCAAAAAGTGGACATAATATCTTATGCCTCCAGGTTACATAAATGTAAAGTGAACTACACTGAGAGTACATAATCTTCTTAGCTTTTATGGCTTTTAACACAAAACTGACAATGCACACTTTTGAAGCTGCAATCATTAAAATAAATTGTCAAGACTAAATTACAACAAAAACTGCACTACTATGCTTGGAATTGTGATAGCTGGAAGAACATACTGTCGTAAGTACTACACTAATGTGGCCTAATAAAAAGAAAGTTTCAATTTCAGAGCTCTTCTGGCACTATCTTTACCGTGTATTCAAAACTGAAGCATGCAATCGTAATTTACGGTAAACAAAGCATGCATGGCAAGCCGCATCAGTAAGGTGTGGTCTCTTGCTCCTACTTTTCAGTTAATTGACTATATTGTGGAATTGTACAATGTTGTTTTGAAATAAGTAGCTATCACTACAAAAATAATTTAAAACAAAACTGCCACAAATAAATATTATAATTATTATCACTAAAAGAGTAGGAACAAGAGTGCATGGCCTTAAATATGTTTAAGTGTGACAATTCGTAACTTAATATTGGTTTGAAACAGTGTTAAAAATTGTAGATGTACTAGTGACGTACTCCTCAGGAAAAATGTTCACAAACATACATAAGTAGTCACTCATGTCACAGTCATATTTTGCTTCATTATAGTGGTGTACACCCAACGTTAACCAACAGATGTACCAAAATTACGCCTTAATGCACGCTGCGTGACATTTCAGTAAGGTCTGAAAAGCTAGGGCACGTTTTGAGTGTGGGAATTGCACGTAATTTACAAGCCTTTTCGTTACTAGGGAGTAATGTAGCGCGACGTGGTTTCGTCTTGTAATTTGACTGTAAGGAGGAGAGCTGCTGTGCCTATACTTTTCGGCACGCATTGCGCGGCCACGTACTGTATAGCCTCGTGAATATCTCTGTTCAGTATATGACTATATTTCGTGCCGCATTGTAAAATGTTTCACGTCACGATTTGTGGTAGGAATTTCTACGTGGCTTTCGGGAGCTGTCCTGGTGTTACTAACTTACCGTTGCAAGGATGCGGAAATGAAGCTATGCTGAATGGACGACTTAAAAGTACACGCCCCCTGACGTCACCGCAGGGGAAAAGTACTGTGGGAAACAAAGCTTGTTTACAAACATGCTGATTTGTTAGTTGGTAATTGCAGAAAGCAAAAATGTCGCGCATTCATAGATTTGCACGCAAGGGTAAAAAATAGTAGTTTCTACTTCATGGTTAAGATACGCAAATACATAAGATTAATGTTTACATGAAAAAAAGGCAAATTCCAAACAAAATAAATTTTATTGACGTACATCTCTTCCGGGTCATTTGACGCCAAACAGCTAAATGAAGGTTATGTTCGGCTGCGGTATCCATGGAGATAGGAACTGTTTCCCACGCCTGACTGAAGGTCCGCCTCTTTTCAAGTCGTCCATTGGGGCTTACACTGGTGGTCTCATAGTTTATTTAGAACGTAGAGGCCAAGCAGGTTATTTCCCGTGTGCCACGCTGCTGAACGAGGAGAATTATTGCTGTGCAGTTTGATGCCCTATTCTACTGGGGGTTTGGACGACGTGACATACACACGATGACTCGTATGTACACTTGAGTTGTGTGCATCAACTGCGTTGGACATGCCAGGTACGTGTCGTAGAAAATTTTAGCGTCACTTCAATGATTCACCGTCGTAGAAAGACTGACTGTCGTCACAGTATTTTTGGAATTATTATACTGTATATTACACTGTACCTGCATAGTGGTGTATTTTGTTCAATTAATCGTGACGTTATTTTGTCACACGAAAATTAATTAACTGTTACAGTTTAAACTAGCTATTTTGAACTGTCTCAGATTACATGGAATGGACATATAAAATCCTGGTTTATATTTAAAGTGTTTCGTCTGTAATGTTTTGCCATTCAATATATATATATATATATATATATATATATATATATATATATATATAATGTTAACGAAACAGCAGCGTGGCCTTTAAATCATTTGTGTCCTAGCCAGATTCTACAGTTTTGTCTATACTTTTCTTACACTTCAGTCGCCCCCGAATTTTTTAGTACCTTTATGTTACGCCCTGTCGTCATTAATTTAGCAACATGGTGTCACAGTACAAATATAAAATTATGATTTGTCCCCACTTGGACGCCCTTAAGTTAGTCACAGATCCCCATTAACGTCCTGGTGTTTCGTCATACCTCCAACAATAAAGAACACTTTGAAAAGCTGCCTTCTATTTGGCTATTTCGTTTCACAATAAAGATTGGCTTGAGAGTATTTGGTCTATGAAGGTTACTTTAGATGTAAGAGTGCTAAAGAGATGTTTTGAAATGTCCCAGTGCCGGATAAGGGCAAGATTTTGTGCGAAATCATTCAAACAAGAAGCTGCAATGGTGACAAAAGTCATGGCGAAAATGAGTGTTTGGCACGGTCTGTAGATGAAAGACATTTATTCCGCAATTGCTTCTGGCAGGTTTGATTGTATCAACCTTTCATACCTCTTCTCGAATGGCTAAACAGGAGATGCCATACACATGCTAAAGCGAGCTGTGGCGAAACTCACTAGTACTTGACTGTGACCGATTGGAAAAAGAGGTACACTCTTGCCAACAGCGGTGAGTGGAAGTAGTTACAACCTGACCTGTCAACAATCTACATGGCTACAGTAAAAAGTCGTAAAAAAATGTAGATTTCAAAATTTGCACCTGCGTTGCGTCTGGTTGCGTCATAATGGAATTAAATACGCACGTACAGGAGTGCAAGAATTCACGCGAAGGTATAAAATTGTTGTAAATAGGCGCCTATCTAATGCTTGAGTGCAAGTATGTTTGCAGTGTATGCGCATACACGATCGAGAAAATAAAATTGCGTGGGTGTAGAAAATTTAATCTGTGACTAATTGTGTAAGGTAAACCCTGTTTTACTTGCTCTGCACATGCGCTGTGTTGCGTTCGTGCAAAAAAAAAAACATATAGGCAGTTTGCGATAAAGTGAGCACCTTTGAAGACCTAGTTATTTTCAGTCGGGTTATAATTTCACGCCACTTTTTAATATAAACAAATATCGATACTGTGAGATGCGTGGAGATAAATCACGAGGGACTGTGTTCAGGGGAAAGGTAAGAAGCCACATAGGCGCCAGTTCCACAGTTGTAGATCAACTAAACACGAGCACGAAACTTTTTTCTCAGGTCTTGTGGCTGACGATCACGTGACTGCCCCAAGCAGCGTATGAGCCAGGTTATATACACTTACACACACATTATTAGCCCCAGTTTAGGCTAGGGCCACGGCTCTTCAGCACAGAAATACACGTGAATTACTGCGTTCAGACCTAGTCCCGTTGTGACAGCGATAATGACGTATGTCCGGTCACTGGACAGAACAGTAATATTAACTAACTACAGATGCACTAAAAACTACACGAAGTCCAGGGGCGGGGCGAGAGCAGTTCTCCCGCACGTGTGCACTGCTCGGTGGTCAGACGAACAAGACCCGGCTTCTGGAAAGACGCGCAGAAGACAGAGCATCTCCCGTCAAAACACAGCTAAACGAAATGAGATGAAGTGGTGATGGTGAACGAATGTATAAACTAGATGCAGTTAATAATTAAAACATATTACATTATTTATGACACTAACAAATTTGAAATTACCTAATTAAATGGACGACTTAAAAAGAGGCGGAGCTTCAGTCAGGTGAGGGATACAATTCATACCTCCATGGATACCACAACCGAACCGAACATTACCTTCATTTAGGTGTTTGGCTGTACATGTGCGGTATGAGATGTATGTCAAGAAAATTGATTATATGGTTGGGATTTACCGCTTTTTCAGGTAATCATTAATCTCATGCATTTACGTATCTTAACCATGAGATTGAAACTAATATTTTTACCATTGCGTGCAAGTTTATGAGTGCACAATCTATTTTTTTCTGCCATTACCAACTAACAAATCAGCATGTTTGTAAACAAGCTTTGTTTCCCACAGTACTCTTCTCCTGCGGTGTGACGTCAGAGGGCGTGTACTTCAAGCCGTCCATTGAGAAAGTTGGCAACAGCCTTAATTAAATTGACTGTATTTATTGCTGTAGTTCTGCCAGTCTGTAAACTATTAGCTAACGCATATTTTTAAGTAATAATGTGTGTGTAATAAAAAATTCTACATTTAAATAATAAGAGAGAGTGTTCAACTGGAAGGTTGCCTGCTCGGGCTAGTCTATTATCCCCCTAGGGGTGTGGGATTTAGGGTCGCACTGCATGTGGCCCGTTCCTAAACCCTGACGGGGTTTAAAAATGCGAGGTCTTGTCGCTCGCGTCGTACACACTCGCTCACTTCCACTCACCCTAGATGCTGTCTGAGGTATCCCAGAAGGTATACAAATTAGCGGTGTGGCCGACAATTAGTATATTCCCATCTGCTGTACCCGATGCCAGAGTAGCAGGCGATCTGTATCAGGACAAACGATCTGAGAAACATAGCTGGACGTCTGGTTCATGTCTAAAAACACCCTGAGTAACAATCAAAGATTAGATATTGTATGGTACTCAGTAGTTAACATCTAAGGTCACAATAAACAATATTTTAAATAATTATTCTAGGCAGAGTGGCCGACAGAAGTCCTTAGTTTACTGTGGACCATCTATAGTTACGGTCAATGTCGGCCCAGCGACCACGTCAACGAAGTCGAGATTAAGGTTATTTCCACTACAGGTTAGAAATAAAATGTGGTTTCTTTGGCACAGGAAAAGTTTCTGCTGCCATCGCTAAGGGACCAGAAAAAATACGTTGTAAAATTAAATTTAAAAGTGCTTGGAAATGACACGAGTCCATTAAGTTAACTTAATTATAAAATAAAATGAAACCAAATTCGAGTTTTAAATTGTCAACTTAATGTAACTTAAAATTAAACGAAAGCTCCATGATTGGTAAGTTTACACCCTTGATCTATATCAGCGCTCAAGCGGCTGAAATTTTCCCTGTGACAAACTTTATATATATGTCTAACCTGCAGTAGAATTATTCTTACTATGGCTTACACAACCTCTACTAAACAACAAAGATGCTACACCTAATTCAAGGCCGACTAGACACAGACTCCTTCCCATGGGACCAAGGTTTCAAGTCCCCCTGCACATTCAAATGTGATCGCCGCTGTTACGCCGGTGTAGCACAGTGAACTCACAGGATAACCCTTTATCGGCTTGGGCCATCAACACCAGAACCACTCCAGTTCTACTCGTAAAAAGAGCAGGTACCAACCAATTTCACTCCAAATCCAACCAGCGTTCAGTGCAAAGTGTAGGTGAGGCTTTCACGTTATTTCACAAAGTACCAACAAGAAACCAAGAATCTCAGTTTTCAACCGCGGTTCCCCTTCTGCGAAATTGCTCAATTGTGAGCACAGGAACTTGTAATTTGCTCGCAATTACACAGTAAACTCTGGAAGCCAAACCGGAACTCTGCCGTGGGAAATCACCATTGCACTAGGACCTTCATTCCCTTGTCTTTGTCCTCACTCCGTTATTTATTTTGCGAACGCTCAGTGTTTCAAACCATTACCAGCGAGGAGCTATGCATTGACTTGAGTGAGAGACGCTATATTCATATATCTACCACATTTCACTAGTACAGTATTGACCAAGGTAAATGCTCAGTTGAATGGGAGCATAAGACGATGGTGGTTGAAAAATGCTCCCTACCCAAAAGGGCGTTCAACTTGCCAAGACGTTAAGAATACTAAATATCCTCCTCTTATGTTTGTATAGAAGCTGAACAGACTCAGCTTTTCAGTAAACAGCTATAGAGCGACTAGGCAGTGCTTCCTGTGCTTGAGAAGAAACATATTACGTTTGCAATGGAATAATTACTTATAATTTAAAAAGTTTAGGATAATTTGACAGGCCTGTAAACGTACGAGAGAACATCAATAACTAACTGTAATTTGCTAAATAACATAAACCGTTGATAATAGCCATTAAATATAAGTCTAGTTGCATGGTTATAGAGCATAAATGAATTACTTAGTTTTAAAAAAATCTAACTTCGCATTATCGTGAACGTAATGTTTTAAAATTTATACGAATTTTGATAATTTAGCTGTCAAAAATAATTTTCAGTGCTTTACAGACCTTTCGACTTAACAAAGAAACGCAGATGCCGATTTTTTGTTTATAAATACAGTATGTCATCAAAGAAAACTAAATATGAAACAATATTAAAAACAATACGATTACTTTTATTTAAATTTACAGTATTATTCCAGAGATTATAGGCACCTGAAAAAAAGTAGAAGCCAATTTCCTCGATTCATATATGTTACAGATATTTTGAACTAAGGTATTGATTGAACCTTAGTAATATTAATAAACTCCACGTTTATTGATACAATTCATTCTCACTCGTCGGAATGTCTGTACCGAAGCAATAGTTGTTTTTTATGTTCAATTAGTAATTAGTGTTCTCTTAGTTTTCCGATATAATTCTCTCAAGTAACCAGCATTCTGGTCTCATAAGAATAACAAATGTGTAATTGTATGGCGCGTGCTCAGTTTACTTGAAACTATACGTGGTAATGTGCACAGTGTTAGAATGAAGTTACTAGCATATCTAATGAGTCTACGATCCTCAAGGTTTGTCTACATTAACCCTAAAAGTTAAAATCATTAACGTAGGTACAGAAATATAAAATAATATCGTTGACCATTGTCATGCTTTATTACAGCATTTTGGACGTACTGTTGTCACAAAGACCAATTAGACAAAATTATGGATAAAAAGTGGTAAACGTAGAAAATGTGCTTATAATCGCTCCTTTACCTATCTCATGTTATCAATAAATTTTTAACGGCCGTCACTGCCAAAATATGCATGAGTTACGAACAAAATACTTTTGAGACATCGTAAGTGATGTAGTACTGATTTTTAAAATTCTAAAGAGCTGTTGTTCATGTGTGATATTTAAATAACTTTAAATGACCACAATTTTCGTGTAAGTAGCACTGCATCGGTGAAAAATAAAAGCATACAGGTGTTGTTTATTTAGTAAGATCTATGTGTGCACCGAAATTAATGAAATTATGAAAAATAAGAAAATTTCCTTGGATATATAAAGTAATCAAAATATATATTTAGCTCATTGTTTCCCACAACTTCGTTTGCAATGTTTTGAATTTAATGCCATAGAATCTCTGAGCCAACATTTTTTAAAAGTATAAAATGGTGCAAAATTACGTTGTGTCGTTAATCTCTCCAAAAGTTATTTTATTAATTTTTTTTTTAGTTTAAACTTTGCAGACGCGCGCACAACTCACCAAAATAATTTTTACTAAGGTTTTTGGGTTTCATTTCTGCTCTTCTACTCCGTTTTGCCCCCTCCCCCCCCCACCTTCTCCTACACTTTAAAAATTATTCAAACAACTCAAATAAGTTCATTTGTTTAATACATTTTTAGGTATCCTGTTGCGTCCCTCTACTACGTTTTACCTTCCCCACCTAAAATTTCTTGCATAAATGTCATTGAAGTTTGAGGATTGGTATAGAACTGCATAGAAGACGAACAAACAATAATTTTTGACATAAGCTAGCAGACCGCCTGCGGCATTGCCCGCGTGTATTACTCGTAACAGCGAGTATTTACTTCAATTGAAGGACCTCTTTGTAAACCAGATTAGTAGTGTGCCCATTAAGTATTAGGATAACCACCCCGCAGGTTGAGATAATTCTGCAACTGGCTACATAGCTATAGCTACTATGTGAAAAACTGCCTGTCGATCTTAACAACTATCCCGGACCTTATTTATAGTCATAGCAAAACATACCTTGCATATGAGAGAGTATCAGAATAGTATAAGTGGTAGACGTGGTATGGTGACTCGTTCAAATCTAGCGCGATTATTGATTACAGTGCCCTCAGTACATAACGTCTAAAGTTAATAAAAATAAATGCAATATTCAGTCACTGGGTACATAGTGGTCATACAGCAATATGTAACGATATAATTGCAGAATGTTAACTTCCTATTAAACATTAGTTTTTGGATCGTCTGTTTTGCGAGGTTTACAAAGACTACGCCCTCTCCACAAGTGGGTATTTGAGAGTTATTTTTCCATAGTAAAATTGAAGTATTTATTATTCATATTTACGTAAACATCATTCGGAAGCAAAACCTTACCATCATGTGTTAAAAAGTATTCAGTTAAGGCGAAAATCATGACGATATCCTATTGAGTCGAAGTGTAATCGTGATTTATTAATAAAACAAATTGGAAAATTTCTTGAATCTGTTTACAGGCATTTACGTATTCATCAATAAACGAAAAACAACTATATATTACGAATTTATCTAAGAAACATTCCATGTCTTTTCACACTATAAGGGTTTGAAATTCGAAAAAAAAAAAAAAAAAAAAAAAAAAAAAAAAAAAAAAAAAAAAAAAAAAAAAACTATGTAGGCAATTGTAGTTATTGTATGGTAGTGAAATTTAAGTGGAAACTAAGACAGTAACTCTTTGATTTAATAATATATAGACGATTAATTAGTATTTCCTTTCATAATGTTTCATAACGTTTCCCCATTGAGTGTCAAATTTCGGAAAATTAATTAACTAAAATTCAAATTTTTAAGTAAACACTAATCTTAACAAAAATTCAGTCCATTGTCTTAAAATTAAGTGAGAGTATTATTTATATGATCACAAATCCCTTATTTTCTTATGTAACATCTTCGGAGTCGAGTTAAAGAAATATCGTAAGTTATATTATCGGTCTTCACGCAAATATATTTCTGAAGCACGAAGAACTTCGATATCACGACTTGTTCAATAGTTATGGAAGCATAATCTAAGACAAATTTCACGTCAATTTAGCCCCTTAGTTAAAATCTTTCTGAGTGTCTTTAAGTCCTATGGATTTGTACACGTATCTGAGGTAAAATTCACGACGATAACGTATTGAGTTCGAGCTGTACGGGTCGGGTCCGAGCTATCTACAGGAATCTTATGAAACTCATTTCACCACTTTTCACTCCCGTAGAGAACGAATTTTGACCAATCCTTTCCTAGTGCTCGCGTACGACATGATGGGAACCCACACGATAAAATTTTACATTTCTAGGGCCAGTAGTTTGGACTGCAGTTTGACATGTCAGTCATTCAATCACTAGGGACTCTTTGTTTTTCGCGACAAGAACTTTGCCTCACTTTGTTTCCGTGCCTTACGTGCACATCTGCAGTTCTGCTTCGTGGTCAGTGATTGGATATTTTAACTGTTGTGCGCCTTGGGATTCCACCGGCAAATCACAGACGTGTAGTGTTGCAGGAATTTTTTTTTTATAATTGGCTTAGACAAATGAGATACGGCTCTTCACACAGACATGCTGCCAATAACCATGATGTAAAATTGCAGATGTGCACGTAAAGCACTGAAACAAACTGGGGCAAAATAAAACAGGTTCACTATCGATCAGTCAGTCATTCATTCAATCAGCCAGTGTTCTCTTTTATACTCAAAATTTACTACTATTTTATAACAGGAACACGACATGAACAAAAAATATTCACCTTACTAAGCATTGTATGTATACAATGATTTAGGATGAAATTCTGAAAGATGGCCTCCAGATATTTCGTGTTCAAAAGTATTCAAATTGCCTCCATCGTAAAATATATAAATGCGACAAAAACAAAATTAAAAGAGTCAGTTCATTTTACTAACTACTATACGTATAACAAGTTTGATAAAATGAGGTTCCCGGCTTCAAATGTTTTAAACGAGACACACATATACAAACACACAAATCCATACATGCATGCAGACAAACAGAATAAAGGTGGTCTTATAAGCTTACTCCTTCCGTCGGAAAGTAATCAAATAAAAGGTAAGTTTGGTAAGATTTATTTTATTTCCAAGACACAGTTGTATCTACAGTGACTACAGTAGCTCAGAACTTGTTCCTGGTGGCCCTGTACACAAGGTCGAAGGCTACGGCGGGTTGGTCGGCTGGTACCATGTGACCTGCGTTCCTCACCAACACCTCAGTCAGGCCGCCAGCTGTCTTGGTGTAGCCGAACACACGGCTGCTGTTACCCCACTGGTTGCGCTCTGCCTTCAGGTACTTGTCGGCGTCTTTGAACTTCAGGTGTCGACACATGTTTACTGTAAGAGGATAAGCGACAATGACGTCCAGTTGACCGTTGTAGAAGACGACGCGGTACCCGGCGTCCAGTAGTTCCTCCACCCAGGGCGCTACCGACTTCATCATGTCTTCCGCGAGGGCTGAGCCACCCATGTCGTGGAATTCCACAGTGCCCACGTGCAAGGCTGAGCGCGTTGACGTCAGGTTCAGGAACTGTGTATAGTCACCGGTGGTAGGTTCGTCGTCTTCATCCCCTGTTATTATGTTGTAAAGACTTAGCTGGGAACTTTCTGCGTAGAGACTTAAGGTTTTTCCCCATGCCTGTACAATAAACACAACCTTGTTAACCTCAAAATTAGGTCTTACATGTGTCATTTACATTATTTCTTAAAACCAACGATTACACCAAACACTTTGGAGGTTACACGAATTCATTATTCTTTTTGTTTAATTTTCATAACTGATTAAAGTATCAACAGTTTTTAATAGAAAATGTTTCCTTCAACAGATCAAAAGAGAGAAAATATTATATTTTATAATTGAAGTGTCAGAACTGACATTTTAAAGTGAATACTTGTTTTTGTACTTTTGTTCAGAAATAATAAAAAACATTATTTGAAAAAGTATCTTTTACTTAACAATATCAGTTTTGA
Source organism: Medauroidea extradentata (assembly GCA_003012365.1). Classification (NCBI taxonomy): domain Eukaryota; kingdom Metazoa; phylum Arthropoda; class Insecta; order Phasmatodea; family Phasmatidae; genus Medauroidea; species Medauroidea extradentata. The sequence continues at coordinate 95,990 of PNEQ01005035.1, read as the reverse complement.
CTCTTCTATTTTAGTTTTCTGGGTTTGAAATCGGAAAACATGCAAATATCGTTGAATATAGGTATTTATAATTCTGGAACAACATATACAATGATTAATGCTTTGTTAATATGTCCAAATGAACAAAAAATTTATGAGTTAATATGCGTTCAGAGTAAATTTGTAGTAATAGCTCTTAACAATTATAGAAAAAATTAAATATTGCATCCCCTAAGACATGTGATTGTTTATATTTGAGATATCATAAATGTTAAACGGAACAAATGTTATAATATACTCTTTTATTCGTACTGCGTATAATTTTATACAGAAAAAGAGAATTATGTTAACTGTGACTGAAGACTTCTTAATTGTTTTGTTACTTAAAATATAAATTACATGGAATATTGTTTAATACGTATCTAAATGACCAGACGTTATAAAATAGTCTTAAAAGCCTACACACTGTAATCGTATGCAATTTTAGAAAACTGATATTTTTAACTGGCCCACTAGTTTTGAACTTTGACGTTAAACATCAATTCAGTACTTTAGAGTTCGATGTGCCACATTTAATAAAATCGCAGTACACAGCATTCTCATTCCTCTGGGTTTGATCCCTGTTATGATAAAAATAATTCTGTTAAAAATCGAGAAAAATGATTTTGCAAAATAAAAGTGGAAATAAGACATCAAAAATTATTTTTTAAATTTAATTTATATAGTTCATAAAAATTACAGAAATTAAAAACCAAAACCATTTTGCAACTATACAAATGTTAAGATGTCTTAAAGTGATAGCGATTTCAGTTAAAACTAGTTTTTTTTAGCGAGGCCCTTGTTCAATTAACGGTTTGTATACAAAAACAAGCATATTAAAAGAAAAGACCCATCACACACACGACCACATATGGATGTTAGCAATATGTATGTGTGAGATCGATAAACACCGACGCCGTTTGATCGGTCACCATGATATTGCATATACATGTATTTATTAATGAGGAATGTTTTTATGCTGTTTTATAATACTCCATCTGGCGAACTCGCCACTGGATGGCACTGCAGCTTATCAACTTCTATACGGTTAAATTTATTGCTATCATTAACGTAAGTGTTCCTGCTTCATTCATCCGATAGCGATAAATTAGACTATGGCTTCATGAAAGGGTGTAAAGGGGGGGTGGGAAACACATCACAGGGACAAAAGAGGCACCCCAAATATTAGTGCAAAAAACTTGACTTTAATATTATGCGTTCGCACGCATAGATATTTGCAAAATAAAATATACTTTCAGGGAAGGAATGGGAGTAGATACGTTAAAACGGAGCATCCAAAAAGAAAGAGATAAAAATGAATTGCAACGCTTGTCAGGTACAGTGAGTAGCCTACGGTTTATTCTGCAATACACATTCCGGCGGACACAGTTTTTAGTGTTGTAGTAGGCTGCTTATAAGTCTAAGAAATTTAATTAATGATTATTTGAAACAGAGTTTAACAGCAAATTTATACATTTCTGACATTCTAAACAATGACGAATTTAATAAACGATTTGCATGATGCAATAAACTGTTTTAATTGTTTAATATAGGTCGTCCAGGATTGAGTAAACACAAAAAATTTTACCTTTGTATAGTATCACGAGCCGTTACTGCATACAATTTAGCATTAACCATAGTCCCCTTACTGCTTGTATGGTTGGCAGCGAGATTGCACAATATATTTCCGTGTATCTTTATATTTAAATACCACAATGCTAAAACAAAATCAATCGGAATCAACATAATTGTATTTTACGTGATTAAAATACTTTTTTTATCAAACTAAATTGATTCCCACTGACTGCACATTTTATCGTACTTGCGTAAACATCAATAAAAGTGTTCAGAGAGATTAGAACTTTCTCGTCGTTATCCGTTACGTGCGGAAAGTTACGAATTGGCTGAAAATTAGGCTTGAGCAGAGCTTTTATGAGTGCTCAATTTATTCCGAACCGCCTATACAAACATTTTAGATGCATTGCTGAGGTGTTAAATGAAAAAAAAAATGTTACAACTTATCAGACTTTTCAATGAAACACGTATAAATTTTAATATAGAACGAATGGACGAAATATCCCTATAATATATATTTCTAAAGTCACAGCCGGTTACTGGAATTTCTTGGAATATACATGTACCTGGGTAAGGAAAAATATGCCCGTGTCTGAAAGGTCACATATGTTGTCATATTATATATAATTCCTTAATTCCTGTAATTATTGAAATTTGTTTGCTAGGTTTGCGAAGACCTAACTACTTGTGGTCATGCAGGCTTCAGGTATTTTAAAAAATAGAAGACGTGTGTCAGTAAACTCTTTTAAATTGAACGTTTGAATAGAGAGCAAGTAACGTATACATTTTATAAATCAGTTAAACTGCATCTAAAGTATGAAATAGCACTTAAAATGTTTAAATGTAAGCAATTATAAAATAAGACGTAAACTTTCGAAATTTGTTATTGGCATATGTATTTGCTATATACTTAATACGATTTTATTAGCAACGTCTTCAGTTCCGAACATTTTTAGGATTTATTTGCATTACACCCATAACAACATATCACTTTTCTCCGGACCGCAAGCTAAAAATAAACAGCAGCTCAGGCACAGTTAATTCGTAGACATTTATAGTTATACTTACACCCTCAGCCTCAATATACTTTCCATCTCTTATTGCCTGCCGAGCTTGCTCTTCGTATATCTTCATTTCCTTCCATGTGCTGTTGTCCACTAAGCCAACTTGATACACGTAGTCACTGTAGTCCATTTGGTTCAATGGATCTGTGAGTCCGTCCCCTATTATTAAACCTGCAAGCGTGAAATATGTATGGTTTAAGTTGCACTGATTACATATGCGAGCCGTTTACTAAGTAAAAGATATTATAAACTGGTTTGGGTATGTAGTAATGGCTCCGACAGCGAGGTTAATACAAATCAGGAGGTCCACAGCGTCAGGATCACGTACAAAGACGGGATGTTCTACAGAATGTTCAGTAAGTAGACGTCAACAAAGAGGCGGCTGATAGAGGGGCCAAATACCTACCAAATAAACCAAACATGTGTACTGCGATTTGCAAGTGTCTAAAAGTTACGAATTATTTAAAAAATTTGGCTGTACTTTACCTTGAGCTAAGCACTTTCTGATTTACAACGAAGGAAGGATGCCTGTGGTGAAGATCTATCCCAATTACGAAACGTGGAAAAGTTTTTATAGTGATTAATGCGCCATATACCGGAGTTCAGGTCACGGAACGTCATGTTTTGTCGAAGGAGAACCCATAATTTTCTCCCCACGTTATGATATGGGCTGGCTTGGATATTAGACGTTTCACTGTCCGAATTTATTTTATTGTCTCTGTCAATCAGCAACAATATCTCGAAAATTTAAGGACTAGGTTCGTATCCTGTTGGAAGGCCAAGGGATTAGAGTGGATCGCTGGCTTCAGCAAGTAGGTGCGCCTCCTCATTATGCCATTTTGGTGCGGGAATCTCTTAATGAGGTGTTTCCAGAGTGCTTAATTGTCCGTGATTCACTTACATTACTAGCTCCACTTATCTGGCAACCATGCAACCCCAACTTCACAACATATGACTATACACTCTGTGCTTTCATCAAGGACATTGTTCCTGGGCATCGGTATGAAAATGTTAAAGGCTTGAAGGAAACTGTGAGGCAGGCATTCCAACGATTTACTCCAGCAATGCTGCGAAAAATTTCTCACAGAATGTGGCGCCGAATGAAAAATTTTTAGTGATCGTAGAATGATGGAATGCATACTGATGTTGTGGGCTGTTAAATATATCACTAGCGTGAATTTATTTATTGGTAATGTGTATTAGTCCAACAAGTTTAGACATTTAACGAGTTTTTAGGAACGTGACGGGAATTTGAACCGTTCTGTGTTAAATAACTTTCTCCTAACAAGTCTATGCGCCACTAGTATTGGGCTCTTGATGAACCATCCATGGATTCGCTAGGAGTGAATGTGGAAAATTACGAAAAACTACATATGCATTACCGTATGGGATTTCTAAATTCAAGTTTGTCCCGAATACGAGTCAAGTATTTTATCACTGCGTCAGTTCTGTCAGAATCAGTGTTTAAGTGTGTGGTATAGATAAGCCGTTCACTGAAATTAAAAGCGAATTTCAGTACCTTAGCGTAGATGATAGTAGCCGAACTGTCACGAAGAAGACCGAACCTTGGAATGGGGACGAATCTTTCCTGATCCTGGTCAATACTAATTTTTCCCTTTGTTTTAATTATTACGTTGCTGACCAATCCACACATTTTTTTTCTTATCTCCTGTTCTGCTATACGCTACTAATTTAATGACAGCTATATTTTTATGAAGGGCCATAGTGGATAGAGCACTCGTTACCACCAAATTGATTTGGGTTCGATCCCCGGCTGGATCGGTCCCCGGAAATTCGCATGTGGTAATCGTACCGTATGATGCCACTGGTCGGCGATTTTTTTTTTCGGGGATCTCCAGTTTCCCCTTCTTCATTCCGGAGCTGATCCATTCTCACGTCATGTCACCCCTCGACAGCGATCAAGACATATATGTTAACTTCTGACCAAAATCTATTCACGCAACTTCACTATTTCTAAAAAAAAGTGCAACAGTTTCCGTTGATAAAGATTTTTTTTTTTTTTGTTGTACATGGCAAGCTTCATGGTCAAGATTAAATAGACGTCTTAGGAGACACGTGAATCCGTTTTGAGCCTAGAGAGGGTCGTAGATGTTAGCAGAGATTGTACAACATGTATAATTTTGGTTTGATCATAGCATCACACTACAATAAGTGCAGCACATTTTATGTTAAGATAGTTTTGCTAAATGATTTGCTGTGAGACATGTGAACCTAACACCATGTTTTTTAATAGATATCAATTAATGATTATTTTGATGTTCTACAGAAAAAAAAGTGCTGACATTCTGTGTGCACGTTTCATACAATTATTAAATAAATGACATCAACCATTCTCAAATACAAAACGTTAAAAGTTTCAGAAGTTAGATAAATTAATTCATGTATTACTTAAATTGAAATCTTAACAAATAGCTTAATAATCTTAACATACCTTAATTTCAATCAATATAGTGGAAATTATGTTATGTTCGCTGTGAAATACTCTTTACTCTTTACTAACGAACGTTAACTTCAACTCCTTATTTAACTACAAAGAGGTACAATGTAATTACCTGGTCTCATCGCTAGTATAAATTACTTACCACGCTGGATACTTGCTATGTTACATACTTGATACACAAGCAATTCAAGTTATGTACAGGAGAATGTTTTACCTTTCAAGTTAATCTTCACGCTGGCATTTGGATTGCTCTGGTGGATCGTGTGACCCAGTGCTGGTATGAACTTACCTGTAACAGCCAAGTAATAATTAAAATAACAGTGTTTAGTCAACAGACTTCATTAAATACTGAATTGTTTTTATCAAAATGTTTGCAACGTCTATTTAATACAGTTTGCAAATTTCCTAAATGAATTTAACATTTATAATTATTGGATCTAGCTGACTCACCGAAGTGCAATAATGACCTTGAAATTGTTGTGTATCAAGGTATTTAATTCTATAAAATTTTCAACTCAGTGCAGAAATGTAAGTTATCTACAAAACATACGCCGTAACAATTTTCTGTTTGGCTTTTTATAGATGTCCTTCAAGCGATTAAAAGCAGAAGTCTACCAAGTACCTTGGAACGTCGTTAATAACTACGCACAAATCTAACACACATAGTGAAAAAAAAATCTTCATAAACTTGAATTATTATACTAAGTTACTGAACATTTTTAAGTGCTGGAATTACAGTTTTTTAAAAAATTATGAAAAACGTCTTCTGCTGCTGCGTTTCCTCAGTTTATTTGAAACGTTATCTACGTAAATACTCTTAAATTGGCAATAGGCTATGTACCAGTGGAAAATGTTAGTTAATTATATTCACTTAAAATAAAAATAATTTAGTGGCCTGATGGTGGTAATATGGCATAACAAGCGAGTACGACATTAATACATATAAATTAAACCGTGGAAAACAAATAAAAAAAGTGCGTTCACAAATAGTTCATAAATGTTTGTACCAAAAGAAGTAATAATGGAATTGTTTTCCGTAAGTGTAAGAAACAAAAATTAAACTTAGAATATATACCCAACATAAAAATTAAACAATCTGCATCTTATTATATTTCTTTTTACTGTGAAACTCGACAAATCTTACTAAAGAACGTAAACAAATAATGTGTATATTAAAGATATACATTCCTCAGTAAATAATTACAGTATCTACTTGCTCTGACCGTACTCACCAGCATAAGATTCTCCAGCAACAAAGAATTCGTTACTTTGAAGATTAGGAAATAAAGTGAAGAACTGCACCATTGCAGAATATAGATCTTTTCCTATCTCAGTTTCGTCACTTGGGTAGTCATTACTTGTCGTGTAGCTAAACCCTGAAATAAAATTTTCTGTTTAAACATATTATTAAGAAAATTACCAGATAAGTGCTTCAGTTTTCAAAATCTATTTTATAAGCAATGTACCATAACAGCAATAGGTTAGTTTAGTAGTTGTTCACTACTTAGTGTAAATTAAGTTGTAAAACGTATTTATGTGATAAGCATGTTTAGGTACGTGATTTTTCCTTCGATATGTCAAAACTGATCCGTTTATGCGTCCTTTGAACTTGACTCTAGGGACGCAGCCTGATTTGAGCTGTTTTACACGTTGCATGTGACAAAGACGACACTGATGCCGAATACTAGTGCGACACTTCTCTTAAGGACGTTGGACCCGTAAAAATTCAAAATTTAATATTTGTGCCAAACACTGTTCAACTTTCACACATAAGATAACATGTCATTTCCCCGAATAAAAAAATTGGGCCCATAGTTTTAGCATAATCACCTACCATAGTCACAAAATGGCAGTTGCGGTGTAGCCAAAATAACAAAAAGTAATTAACATGTAGAAACAAGATAATTCTCATCGATACTTAATGATGTGAACTACTTCAAGACACTTCTGTAAACACAAAGCGATATATTTTGTCTTTTTAAAAATTGATGAAAATTAGTAAATTTTTACATAACTTTGACTTTTGGCTACTACTGAAATATTCAAAACTAACTTTTGTCAAACATGTCATGAAACGCATTGATACGCTGACTTTCAGTTCCCGTAATTTTGAATTCATTAGTTAATTACTTTTTGATTTTGGCTGCTCCGTAATGGCCATTTCGTGACTTTGATGAGTGATTTTGCAAAAACTATTGGGCCTATTTTTTTTTATTTGGGGAAATGACGTGTTATCTGATGTGCAAAAGTTGAACGGTGTTTGGCACAAATATAAAAAAATGAAATTTTTCGGGGCCAACGCCCTTAAGTACAGGGCACTGAGGAAGCGGGCAGTTTATCCATCTCAGTGACAGAACCACAAGACTTGAGCGTTAGTGGACCGTAGCTTTTTTTTTTTTACGTTTGAGGCACGGAAACGGGGAAGGCGATAAGTCGAATATAACCCGTGCGTCCAGCACCTCATCGCCTCTAGGCGCGGAGTAGTAAACTACCGTGCAGTGTTTACGTAGTAACTGTTTTTCAACGGGACTTCAAGCGATGACCCTGTAATTTTATTTGTGGAAAGTATGAGATAAAGTCGAATGCAGGTTTCTATGAATTGGTTTTACGATTACGGTTGATATTTTCTCGGCTACAGCAACGTGGAAAAGTAATTTTCAGCACTTTTGAGGAGCTTGATAATCATGTTTTTAATTATCGGACTGCATTTTTAAAATCATAGGGACTTTATTTGAAGTGTGCTTTCTTTTCGTAGATAAACGCATTAGAAACATTTGTAGTAACTGTACATTAAAAACTACTATACGTACACTGTAAAAAAATTTGGTAAATTTACTCTACATGTAATGGAAGCTAATTACCTCTACAAGTGAGGGAAAATTACTCAACACGTGTCCAGGAAAGTTACTCAACTGGTAATGTAATTTTTCATTACATATTGGCGCAAGTCCTCTAGGACAATTTGACATAACGCGCGAGCGATACTTCCGAGTGGTTTGTGTGGCGAATACACTACCTTGCGGAAATTTCCACACATGTTCGGAAATCAGACTTTCCTCTCAAGGTTGGGGAATATTACCATACATATGATGAGTAATATTACTCACTTTTTTTACAGTGTACCACGCTACAGCACGTCTCACGCGTCAGGTCCACTAACTCTTAAGCAGTGACAGTGTCATCAATGTTCGGAAATTTTCAGCACACTTTTATTCTTTCACCTTGGATGTATTTTGTTACAAGTGCAGCTGAATGTCACGACTTTGCGCAACACGACAGGCGCATTCGAAGCCAAGAGATAGGACCGTGGGACGCCCACTTGAGACTCGTCTAAGCATTTTCGCAAAATGGCACAATACCTTACCTCGCTGTGTTTTGCCACTGTGCAACCTAAACATTGGTGCCTTGACATCAGAAATCAAAACGGTACTCCAACCACGAACCACCTATTCAACCAATCGCTATAGAGTAACATGCGAGAAGCGTGGACAGGGCTCCGAACCCGAGGGAACACAGTCGACGAACGAGCAGCGGCCAGGACGGCGCACCTTCCATGTGCGGCGAGATGTCCTGGCTTCAGAGCAGTGTGAGTCATTTTTCCTTATATCATTCTAACTTGTCTCTTCCTATTCTCTCTCCTCTATCTAGTTTCATCTGAGGCCTTTGTACTGTATCGCTACATAAAATAGTTGTGTTCGTATCTTCTTTACCTAATATTTAAAGTTACTCCTAGTTACATCCGTAAGCTAAGGTATTAATATATACAGAGTGTCCATAAAAAATCTTTACAACTTCAAACCGTAGTAATGAAAGTAATGCAAGAAGATATCTGGTTGGGGTTTTTGGCATAACGATCAGAATCTCTCCAAATTGTTATGTGAATTTTTTCTCGTTCACTCAATTAATTTCTATATGTGCACCATTAGTTGCACGCAGCACATCAACCCGATACTTAATTTCTTTCCATGTTCTCGAAAGATGGCTTGCATCAATGGTGGCAACGGCTTACCTGATCCTACGCTTCAGTTCATTTGACGTTGGGAACTTTTGAGTGACGCACTCGATCCTTAACACAACCCCAAAGAAAGAAATCAAGTGGGGTTATGTCAGGCGAACGAGGTGGCCACAGCATTGGACCATCTATCCCGATCCACATGTTTGGAAATTTTCCATCGAGATAGGCACGAACTGCCAATCCCCAGTGGTGTGTAGCCCTATTCTGCTGAAGGATGAAACAATCTTGAATGCCATCTAATTGTGGGACAGCATATTCAGTCAGCAATCAGTATATCGAGATAGACATTGGCTGTGATAGTTTTTTCAGCGAAGAAGAATGGCCAAATTGTTCGGTTATTCATTAGCCCGCACCACACGTTAACTTTTCGGCTATTGGGCACAAGTCCTCTGGAGGCACGTGGGTTCTCAGATCCCCATATCCTGACGTTGAGCCTGTTTAGTAGACCCGACACATGAACGTTGCCTCTTCAGTTAACAGAATGCGTTCAAGGAAACCATCCTCCATGTCCATTCTAGCCAGCATGTCAGTAGCGAAAGCTTTACGGCGTGGTCCATCATCTGGCAGAAGAGCTCGTAACAGCTGCACTTTGTAAGCGTAGAGTCTCAGGTTTTTGTGAAGAACTTAGTGAACAGTTGAACGAGGTAACTCCAATTGTCTGGCAGCAGTACGAATCGACTTACTAGGGCTCCGGACAAAGGCTTCACGAACATGCTCAATGTCTCCCCCACTTGTGCTTTGCCGCCTACTGCCTTTTTGCTGCCACTCACGGATTGCGGGTCTTAAAGTTAATTCTCTTGCATATTTGGCCTTAAAGTTATGTTGCACCTGCGTATCTGATTTTGTTTCGATAAACCAGGATACACATTGTGCTTTTTCTTGAGGTGTAGCCATCTTCTGCAATGTTTAGATGTCAGTTAACATCCACAACTGCAACAACCAGAAAAAAATTCACATAAAAACTTGGAGAGATTCTGATCGTAATGCCACTAACCCCATCCAGATATCTTTTTGCATACTTTTTTTACTACAGTTTGAAGTTGTAAAGGCTTTTTATGGACATTCTGTATAACAATTCGTATCAAAATAGTGGTCAATTACGTGTTATAACTGTACATACATTGCCAACGATACATAAGAGTGTGTTTCAAGTACTTAAATTAATTAAACTAAGCAACTCTATCCTAGAACGTGTTTTATTTCTATTCAAAACCTTTGAAACATCGGAAAATTAGTTACGTATCTGACCCTAAGCCACCATCTTCGAAAGTTAAATGATCCAAAGTTGTTTTAAGAAAGCCTTAATTTTTAAAGTTGTCTTAGATGTTTAAGAAATTATTGTTATACTTTAAAGCATGAAGGACTGTATCCGCAACGTTCTGATTATATGTATGTATTTGTGTGTGTTCTTAAATCAAGTTTTATTTAGTTATATCAACAATCTTGTGAAATATTAAGACAGAGTGTACCTTGTAATAAATTAACATATAGCAAATAAATATTAAACTGAATTGTTATTTACCTGCACCTACAGGGTTGTCAATGAACAGAAGAGAGTGGTTTTTGTGCCACGAGTATGGGTTCTTTATAAGCGAGGCCGAATCCTTTGCTACATAGAACGGACCCAACTCTTGAAACAAACCAAAGAGTGACGTGGAACCTGGACCTCCTTGCAGCCAGAGAAGTACCGGGGCGTTTTTGTAGTCATTCTGAAAAATAAATAGACTGACAGCTTCATTATGACACCTTTCCATTCGTAGTATTGCAATTTCTCGAATTCTTTGTTTTTATCAAAGAGGCGTACTTTATGAATACATTTAAAGATTTTATTTCCTGACAAAAACAAATCGTAAATTAATTTTCCAAATCATTTTTTATTGCTCTTAAAATATATTCATGAACACAAGGCTTCAGATTTTAAATACTTAGTCAATCTCTCCTCTAAACTTTAGGCAACGCAATTTTCGTTATAACAAACATTGACTACTTAATTAAACAATGCCAGTTCTAGTGTCATTATATATATATATATATATATATATATATATATATATATATATATATATATATATATATATATACACACACACACAAGCTTAAGAGCATTTATTGTTTTGACAAGTACAGATATCCTGGGTCAATTCTACGTTAAGACCAAAAAGACGAATACTTATATAGCAGGTTCGTAGAAATCAGTGAAAATATTTGATAGAAGAAAGTATTTACATTCCAATGTAATATTTAATTTTAACAACATAAAAAATATATGTCTCATTAAACACATTTTTATGTATAACATGTTTTTATATTTATTAGGAAAAATTTATCAGAATATTCTGTCACGGCACCACACACACCACACACACACATTTACACACACACATTTACACACACACATTTACACACACACACACACACATATATATATATACATATATATATATACATACAGACTTTTAAGAAAGAGAATTATTTAAGTAACATATAAAAGATTATTATTATTCTTTTTGTTTACATTATTTCAAAATAACAATAATAATTTTACTAGCTAGGCAAATAAATGTTTTTCAGTAAAATGTATGCGGCCTACTATAAAAAAGATTTACAAATTTTAGGAGTGTTTGCTGAAATTTTTAAGTCTTTCATGGAAATTTTCATCTGCTCACAATTACATAGGCTGTACTAGTGCTATTATTCAAGCAATAGAAGTGCAACTTACGACCATCAATTTCAAGACTTCAGGGTAAATACTTTGCATCCTCTAAACCTCTACTCTACTTGTTGAAGGTATCAGATTATTGGCAAATTTTGAAGAGCCAGGCGAGAGCACAGAAGTTCAGTCGCCGCACACTTAATAGCACTGAAGCTTAGAAGTCTTAAAGATCAAATCAGTTTACTTGTAAGTGTATTCGAAACTATTTTAGACAAAAAAAAAAAACAAGCCAGGCCAAAAAAGTGGTGGAAAGCAAAACTGGCATATTTAATTAGATTAAAGTTGATAATGGTTAAGTAGTTCCAGTGACTCTCAACAGCTAAAAAATTCAAGACCGCAGACGATTTAAGGTAATGAAAAATGTGCATCAGCCGATGCACAATGAACAAACTCAGCTTTTAGTTAGTGAAATCTGTACGTTTGTCACATCGTCCCGCCGAGAAATAAATCCGTTTTTACGAATGGAAAGTGCGTAGTTTAGCTTATACATCACCACGGCTCTGATAAAAGCCATAAGACTTCTACGTATAGTCTACATAATCGAAAAATTAGTTGACATGTTTTTCCTACATCTACATAATAGTAGTGGTAAAATATTGTGATTTTTTTATATTGCGAGGGGTTATTTGGCTCGAGTTGTTTGTACTTTTATTAACATCCATACATACAGCAGATGTTACGCAATATTAACGTTGGTGGAAATCCTTGATTTTCCTAACGGCGAATTATCGTCACAATTTTAAAAAATGTGATTATGTAAGCAGAGTAAAAAATAATTGGGGAGTAGGAGGAATCACATGATTCTTAGCAATAGGTTAATTTAATCTACTGGCCGCCAATATAATCATTCGCTCTCCCCCTTAAAGATAAATATAAAAACAATTACCTCGGCGGGGAAGAACCAGAAGAATGTGTTGGATCCCTTGGTCTTGTCGACGGTGAAGAAGCCGGAGTAGCTGGGTATATCTTCAGGGAAAGCATCTCCTTGTACTCTAGAGAGGTTCTGTGCCTCTTCAATCTTACCAGCCTCCAGGTACTCTGTGAGGATGAGTTGTCCTTGTGCTTGTGTGTGTATGACAGGTTCTTGTATTGGCGAGGTTCTCAGTAGATAGTTGCGAGGAGGTCGTACACAGAGGACTGGCACTGCCAGCAGTAACAAGTACACAGTCTTGATAGCCATACTCCCTCAGTGATAACACTACAACACAATCTGACGATACTCTCATATATGTAGGCCGCAGTAAGCACTCGAGAGCAATTTACTAGTGATTTCAAACTTTGATGTCCACTCAAACATGTTTCGACATTGTGATATACAAAGATAACACATCTTGTTATCATTTTCAATAACTAAGAAGGCACTGACAGCGTTGACTACACAGACGATTCTTAACTCGTCATAGTACGCGAATAATTTAATTTAACATAATTAATTTAATAAACGTCGCATTAAGGTAAGTGTAAATTTATCACTGTGTTACTGTCATGGTGCAAAACGTATAGTTAAGAAAGAAAGTTACATACAGAACATCGTTGAGATTATTTTATATCATGCATGTAAACTCAATATTTGTTGTGTACAACTGCCTACGTTCATCTATATCTTACGGGTGTTAACCATTTGATCCAAACATCTTGTAATAATTATTGTGAAAACAATATGTTACACGTCACGTATATTAGGTAGGTTGCAGACACATTTCACGGTCTCAAAGTTTAATAAAATGAAATTCATTAGGCACGCCATACATAACGATGTTCTACATAAAAATAGTAACATATTTAGGCATTCTCGACGGAGAGCACAACTGTAAAATGTTGGACTTGTATTCTGGAGGACCCGGGTTCTATCTCCGCCCCCGGCCATCCTGGTTTTGGTTTCTCGTGGTTTCCCGAAATCGCTCCAGGCGAATGCTGGGATGGTTCTTTAACAAAGGCAATGGCGGCCATCTGTTCTAATTTATGACATTCTGTAAAGTTGTGCGTCACCATCTCTAATGGCCTCGCTGTCGACTAGACGGGAAGCACAGTTACCTTTCCTTTAAGCAATTGTATAGCACAAAAACAAGTGTAATGCCACTTAATTAATTTTTAAACGTAGTCAATATTCTATATCCGTAGGAGAATAAATATGTGAATGCTCACAAACATTATCTAATACTGATTATTGAACTTTAAAATTTAGATATGACAGGTTGGAGATAAAACTTACTCTCAATTCATAATATTAACTGTATTTCAACGTAAAAGCGAATTTAAAATTTGAAAATTTTTAATAATATAGTTTTGAAATTTATTGGAAAATATTATCGCCTAGCTTTCCACATATAAGCTTAAATTAAATTGCAACATTTTCCGGCAGAAATTAAAATATACATATCTGTAAAATATCTTGAAGTGCACTACAAACATTCTACGACTTTTGAGAAATATGTGATCTGAAAAATAAAATTTACCTTACAAATTCCTTACGAGAGTTGATCCAATTTAATATAAACCCATGTGTTAACGACATTTTCCTAATTTCTCAAAGAGAGAACGTGTAACACGTTTGATTTGCACTCTGGTGTTCAATTGCCGGCTTATTGATGATTTGACATTTGCACTGCTTTTGTGACCAATGTACAAAGAGATAACCCCATATGTATCTGTATGTTACTGGTAGCCAAGGATTTCGTTTCGTTGAAAATATTCTTAGGTAAAAATGTCATTGTCCCAGAGGGGTAAACTTGGCATGATTGGTGGCGTTTTAGTTTCTGACCAAACAACTATTACTGTAGCAAAAATGGTAAATATTATAGTGAAATATATTAATATTCATGAAGTAGGACAGCTTGAAACATGTTTTATTGTGTGAATTCGACAGATATCTTTAACCCTGCCCTTTATCCAAATTCTGAACGAAATCGCGATGTTTAAATACAACGTAATAGTATTTGAACAGACAAAGGTCATTCTCATCATATCCTGATTGTCAGTGCTATTGGTTCCATCTCAGTTGCCGCTCTATTTAAGAGACTTTATATCACAGCTGCATATAATCCACCACATATTTCTAAGTAAACTGGATAAAAAGATATTAAGATGAATTTTTACCGATAATTTCAAGGGTTTTAATAATGTTTGAAATATGCGAGATATGTTTTTGTAGGTATGCATTTCGACTATTTTTGCCTACATGACTTTTTTTTTTATTTTTCATAATTTTTGTATAATGGCGTGTCAAAATTTAAATTCGCACATGACGATTTTATACTAGAAAGGAAAACTAGCTGATATACCAAAGTGAAATAATTAACGCTGAAGAACAATGTCACATGCAGTAAAGTCGCATGAATTATTTTGCATTTTAAAAAAATCTAAATTTGCAGTATTTATTTCAAATTCAGTAATATTTTTAACATACAATAAAATTTCAATGCTGATTTTATACATGTCTTGTTGTAACCAGTGACACTGTTCTTTAGCTTGAATTAGTTCATTTCGGTATGTCAGTTGGTTTTACTTACAAGCTTAAAACAGTTTTATGTAAAATTTGACTTTGACAAGCTAAAACTATTTCATTTCAGTAAAAATAGTTCCATTGTATGTCTACAAAATAAACCATGTCTCGTAAAAATAAAAATATAATTAAAATACTTAAAATTTTTGTGAACCTACCACTTAACAATAACAGTCATAATCCAGGAAGAATTGTTCTAGAGACAGAAGTTAGTAACATAGTGAAATTTCCTTTTTGGTTCGGACAGGTTGCTAAACAGACGAAGACTTCTGGGGACTATCATCAACAGTTTATTCTGGATAATCCAGATTTACGGTGATATTCTATATCCACAGAACTCTACTCATACAATTAACTATGTTCTCCGTGTTGTCCCCGTAAACCAAGTCATACGTTGCAGTATTTGAAATGAGTTGTTCTCACTTTTAAATTAATTAGTCGTAACTATTATTGAAAATGTGATCATTGTCACAGGCAGTGCAGTCAAGTTGATGATGTTTTGGGTTTGTTTATTGGGAGAGGAGAAAAAGAAGCTTCAACAAGAGTCAGAACATTGAAATATAAATGACTGTGGTTGTTCTAAACACAAGTATTTAGTATTTTGATTGCAGTGTACTATCGGGCGATAACTTAATATTTGACAAACAATCAAAATTATGATTTTCATCTACTGAAGATATTGATAGACTAGTAGCTAGTTGAACTTTTGAAAATGCCGAGAAGGCAAATCCGATGAAAAAGAAGGGTAGGTTACACCATGAACGGAAGCGAAGAGTCCCAATTATTGCAAATGACGTACATGCTTGGCCTCTACGTGACAGCGATGCTTCACTTGTAAAGTATGGTCGTAGTGCTTGGCATCATCTAATAAATAAACACACACAAATATAATTATATACCCTGCACACATACACATATATCCTGTGCCTATCCACACCCGTATAGTATGAATAGATGTCGTGCCATGCTGAAACTTTTAGTTATTGTCGCATTGCCTGTCAACAATAACAACATACATATTACTAATTCCAAGCCGCACCCACTTAATATGTTGGCGTTGCCTATCCGCACACAGACTAAAAGTTTCCTGTACCTTGTTGAACTCACAAGATATGATCGTTGTATTTTTTCGCACATATAATACAGTGCTTCTGGTACCTGGCTGCTTGAATTGTGACGTAATGTGGATGGCATTACAGTGGGTGACGCTTTTGTTAAATATTTACTTTGTTTACTTGTTTTAACAAATTAACTAACAACCATACAGTTAAAAATTCATAAATTTTGCACTCGGCAACTGCGAGTATTGAGCAGTACAGCAACTTTGATGAAATGACCACGTCATCATGTTTGTCAAGAAAATTTCACTTCCTTTCAAATACATAAGTTTCTGTACTCCCTGTTTTAATACGAAAACAATTGTATAGCTTCCGGAGTGCTAACCTTATTGCCAGCTTGAATTATTGCATCTAATAAAAGGTTTAAGTTAATAGTCTTCAATTAGTTTGCATTTATTGATATCTAGTTAGGAAAACGTTTTGAAAACTCAGGATATAAAACTTTATAGACGCGAATCAAGCACCACTGTGATTGAAACCAATTTTATATAGCAAACATTTTTGTCGTTTAATATTTCCTGCCAAAGCAGTTGGCTTATGTCGAGACAACATCCAACGAAACAGAGTAGTTCGTGCAGTCTTGGTCGACGGTGGCGCAGCAGCTAGAGCAATCACCTCTTACCACGGTGATCTGAGTCAGATTACCGGCGCGGTCGGTCCCAGATTTTTTGCATGTGGAAAGGGATTGGGCGTTGCCGTTGGCCCACGGGTTTTCTCGGGGCAGTCCCTTTTACCCCACCCGTCGCATTCATTCTGCAACTTCGTCATCATAGAACTTTATTCCACGTCACCCTTCAATGTTCGGCAAGTGGCTACGGGCAACTAGTCAGAAGTCTGCTCCGGTAATGTAATGACCTTCAGTAGTACAATATCAATTAATTATAACTAGAAAATATAAAACGCACAAAAAATACAGAAGTTACTATTTGATCCATAAGTGTCGTTGCGTTGCCACAAAATTTTAAAACAGTGTCATAAATTCAGGAATGTGGGTGAATAATTAAACACATTAACTATCATTATTCACATAATTATATTTGTCAAATTTTGAGTGTAAAAAAATATAAACAAATTTTTCGCCAATTTTCTAACGGGCATTCAAATAAATTAATAAAAAATGTTACAGTATTACAAATTCAACAGACGTTGTTTATTTACTTTAAGAATTTTGTAGGACTTGAATACGCCGGCGTTAAATTATCGATTATTTATACCTACCGTTGAAATAACACAATTAACATGAATTATTTTTCAAATTATTCTGCTTCTTCAACCACTTCTTCTTCTTCGTTTTCAAAATCAGCGTCGTCATCAGCAGTTGCTTCCTGTAAGACGGATTCATAAGACATTGAAATACATGCCTACCACAATTTTTACACATTACAGCATATATGCAAAGAAATCTGTGAAATTCTGTGTTTATAACGGTAGGTTTAAATACAGGTTTACTGTGGTCTAGGTAAAGTTGAAAGTTTTAAAAACTGACTTTCAAAAAAAATTTGCACACGTTGTTACTAATTGTGACTTCTACAGAGATGAACTTTTGAATACTGTTAAACCAGCACACTTTACATTTTACTTACAATGTAAAATTTATATTATTAATGACCGATCTTACCACCTCTGGGTAACATCTCGGTAAATTTTATCTCAGAGGTAGATGATAAATTGCGTCTTACGACCTCCAGGTTGGCTAAACTACAAAATAAATGTATGTCTTTTTTTCCCGGAGGTTAAATGCGTACACTGAAGTTAAATTTGGCGTCGAAAATATCAGGTGTTTAATTTTTAACATTTTGTGCCGTTTTAAAGTAATTTATCGTGCCAAAAATGTTTCGGTTACATTTCTTGTAACCTTCAATTGTGTAGCCGTCTCATGCATGCAAAAAGGATGTAGGTATTGAAGGATCATGTTTGAAATAAGGAAACTTATCGTTACACTCCTATGTCGTAGTCATGTTCTAAGTGTGGTGAGAAATGAAAAGTGTTTTTCAATGTCTACGTTTTATACAACAGGCACATTTCGCGAATAATTTAGTGCTTTATTTATAAAATCCGGCATTTCAATAATTCAAGTGATAATTTTATATATGTGTGTGTGGGTAGGTGTGTGTGTGTGTGTGTGGGTAGGTGTGTATGTGTGTGTGGGTATGTGTGTGTGGTTTTTGAGAAAATATTGTCCATACACAATTAATTAATACCACAACAGAAAACGTAGGCCTAGTGATTGATGTGTGCGGTCTGGCGAAACGAGAGTAAAATTTTTGTTTAATTTACATGTATGTACTTGATGTAATTTATGTAATTGATTCGTGAATTCCACTTAAGTCTTCTAACTCGTTTACATGGAATTTTAGAGTGCTTTACCTAATATATAGGGCCTACGTGGCTGTCGTCGTTTAACGACTCATAAATTAAATAGTCTTACGTTAATTACTTATAAATAATTCAGTAGCCTACTAATATGCTGAAAATTGTTACACAGAGCATTCCTACAAGGACTTAACCAGAAATGTAACTATGCCTAGATTATTTGCAAGGTTAATGCAATCTAAGGTAGGTGTGATTTGTTTAGACAACAAACATATGTCAACAGATTAGAGACAGTCAGTTTATAGTCTCACGAAAGACAGTAAACTGAATGTGCAGTCCTCACTTCTTACGATATAAAGGGAATTCTATCAGAACCACTCTTAAATAAAGCACCTGTAATGTGGTAAGGGAAAACAAAACATGTCAGTAAGACAGAAGTAATATCATTAAATTGCCTCCAACTCTAAAACCAAACATGGAAACTAGAAGGTTTATTTATTTCACAATGTTCTCAACCTTTACTGAATAAATGTACTAGTAAAACATGTTCACTATCTGTTTACGCCAATATTCAAGTTATTTATCTCAGTCATTTCGAAAAGATATTTACGTTTCAACACGTTTCACAACCACAATCGTACAATCACTTAAAATAATCAAGTGTTTCTTGACGTCACAGTTACTCAATTAAGCAAAATATTGGATTTGAAAGTTTTGTTTGTCTTCAAAGAGGGTTTGAATATTGAGTTTTGTACTTCACTGAAACGAAACACAATTTTTGCAACAACAAAGAAAACATAGCTAAAATATAAAAAACTGCTAAGTAACTTTCCCATTGAACAATGATTTGTTTAAAGTATACAGTAATAGTAACATAAAAAATAACTAGTATTCTTTATGGGAATGTTAGATGTAGTGATTTAACATAACATTTATGGCGAGGTAAGGTAAGAGGTCTTTACGCCTCGTCGACAGCAAGACCATAAGAGACTTGACACAATGGCAGGAACTGAGAGATGTGTCGGCCTTGGCCTTTGCTAATGAACCATCCCCACATTCGCCTGGAGCGATTTCGGGAAACTAGGATGGCCGGAGCAGAGGATCGAACCTTTGTCCTCCCGAATGCGATTCCTACGCGTTAAAGTTGCGCCATCTCGCTTGGTAATGCTTAGATGAAATATAAAGAAAGTTAGTGCCATAAAATAAATGTTTTTTTAAGTTAATTGTTGTAATGTACGATTTATTTTCTACTGGATTTATTTGCTTGGACATACTCGATTGCGAAATAAATTACAGTAATTTATTTCGCAATGGAATATGTCCAAGCAAATAAATCCAGTCATGCACTCCCATTGCACAGTTCTTTCAAAGTTAATTTCTACTATATAAATAGTCTTAAAGGAATTGTATTATTAGGTTTACATGACACGGTTGTTTATAGTCTGTCTCACATAAGAATTCCATTAGTTGACAAGTCTGAAGACTATCATGTGTAGAAATTTCTACAGAAAAGTTCTTCTCACTTTGATGTACTACACACTTTCAGAGCCAGTTGAGCGTGCTTGTGCAAAAAACACTTGTGACAGCAGAAAAAAAAAGCTTAGTTGGGAACGGCTGTGAAAAGGTATGTGAACGCAACTGTCAAAAAATGTAATTCTTACATGAGATGGACTACAGAGTGTGAGATGTGCTGCAGTAGTCACCTGGTACTGCTGGTACTCGGAGACGAGATCGTTCATGTTGGACTCTGCCTCCGTGAACTCCATCTCGTCCATACCCTCGCCCGTGTACCAGTGCAAGAAGGCACGGCGACGAAACATGGCCGTGAACTGCTCGGAGATGCGCTTGAAGATCTCCTGGATGGCCGTCGTGTTGCCTATGAAGGTGGCAGACATGCGTAGTCCGGGCGGCGGGATGTCGCACACCGCCACCGTCACGTTGTTCGGGATCCACTCCACGAAGTAGCTGCGAGGAACATAACCTCCAAATAATTACACCAACTATGGTTGTATCACTGCAGAAGCCACGTGTCCACCGCGACATGAAAAACAAATCATGTACGCCAATCACCACTGATGTTTCTATGGCGTCAGCTCGACAGAAATCGCGGATGCGATGCGAATTCTGAGTACATATTAGTACGATTTAAATCAAGTCTGAATTCAATTTTGTGCTGAAATCTTGGTGAAACTGAATTAAATTGCAATAACTTATGCAGAGACATTTTCATTGATTATCGTCATGGTCTACAAAACTTGGATTGTCACAAGCAAATCATTACTTTTTCGGCGTCTATCCCCAAGTTTCTGAATGAAAGACGGCATTTTAAATAAATCCATTACAAATAAACGAAAAAAATCTGAAACCCAGTAAACAACAGTGGCTGCTGTATTATAGGTTAGCATTTAGTGATGATGAACCATTTGCATTTAATTTCTTACAGTATTTTTCGCGCGGCAGCCGTAATTATGTTTGCAATAACGAGAATGTTTAGTGTCGAATTGCTTTTGTCGTACCGCTCTGTAGCGCCTATGTAATTCCCCCAATACCCGTAATTTAGGTAAGGAATGTTTTTTTTATGAGTCCAGTAATACACATGATAAAATCCACTGTCCTACGCATACGAAAGCCCAGTTTATCCGTTCATTGTCTTCTTTTCCAGTGAGCAGCAACAGAAGTACAAATTGTCAAGGCGGTTTGAGTATATACACTGAATTCTAGAACGTGGGTCATTGAATTAACGAAATGTGTCTTGTCCCTACCCGTCATGTACACAGTATAAACATGTTCAGAGAAAATTCATGGAAACAAGTCTCCAAATTAATTATTAAATAAATAAATATCGATTGAGGAGCAAACTTTAGAACACAGTATTTTACCCTGAAAGATAGGCTTCTAAACTGGGAGTATTAAGGCTTCCAAAAATTCCCAAGGGATGTTGTCTTTAAAATTCTGTAAATTCCTGATAGCTTCATGTGATATAATGGAATTTAAATGTTACGTCATTTATTCGCACATATACTATCATACGAATGTCATTCACTTAGATGTGTTACTCTTATTTTGTATAATACTACAGGTTCGCACTAGACTTGTAGCTGCAGGTACCTTTCTATATTTTGAAGTATATTTGCACCTCGTTTTTGTTATAAGTAAAGGTTTACAGAACTGTAATAATAAACCGTACTTCAGAGAGGAGAGTATCTTGTAACTTTATTATGGAACGAAATTTATCTGCTGCAGCAAAATTACCCATGAGAAAAAAAGGGGGATGTAATAAGGCGCTAGTCGGCAGTATTCTTCAATAAAAATAATAATTTACGTGTCAGTGAACAAAGGGCTTGTATCGCATTACGTAGTGATTCAATTGCAAAGTATAACTCCGTATATATTATTCCTCGATTGTTATACATGCTCTTAAGATCGTCTGCCTTGAATGGTTTACAAGTTACGTTTTTGCCGTGGTAGGGAGTTTATTGCGTCCTGTAGAGTAAACGTGTAGGACCATTTAGAAATATATTTACCTATGCATTGTTCTGAAAAAATCATCGCAATTACTGCAATGGCCACATAAACATTAAAGGTTAATTTTAAAAAAATAATTATAAGTATTTTCAATCATTTAGAATTCGGATTCACAAAAATCTTAAAATCACACTTTTAACTGTTTATTGATGTCCCATTGAAGTGAAAACATATACGATACACCGTTTGGGTTTAAGGTACATCGACGAATTATTGGGAAAAATGTTCACAACTTTTCATCAATTTTTAACCTCTTAGGTTTAATATTTTTTTAAATCACGAAATAATTTTTAAGACATTTTAATAAACATCATTTAAAAAAACACGCCGATACATAAAAATTAAATGTTTTTAGAAAATATATAGACGGTTAATCGGAAACAGGCTTCAGCCCATTTTGCCCCAATGAAGTAGAATTTAGAAACATCTGGAAACATTCTTGTAGCATCATTTGATCAAATAGCACTTCTATACAGGGTGGCCAAGAATAAGTGTTACAAATTGATAGGGATGGTAGATGTGCATGTTTGGAACATATTTGATTAAGGAACCCATGTCCGGAAATGCATCCTTATACCTGCAATGGTGCACCAAAGTAACAGGGGTAGGCAGGCAACCTGCCGACAACAAGCCAGTGAAAACATCTGTTGTGTTGTGTTATGTACTACCCGCTTTGACGCTCTGTGACTGTACGAGGCACCGTGCATGTGTTACACTCGCTACGTTTATTGTCGTAGTTGTAGAGGCTACATGGAAGGCTACACATTGGCAGAGCTAGCCGATATGCATTTAGTGTATGGTGCAGCAGGCGGCGATGGATGAGAGGCGGAGAGACAATATCGTCAGAGGTTTCCTAACCGACGGCACCCTGCACACACAATGTTCGCACGCATTGACCGCCGTTTGCGGGACACGGGTTCGCTGTACGTCACGAAGCCAGCAAGTGGTTCGAGAAGGACAATACGGACACTGAGCTTTGACGAAGAGGTGCTGGAACGAATTCAGGACACACCATCTACCAGCACACGGGCAATAG
>PNEQ01005035.1:41281-71650 GCA_003012365.1 Medauroidea extradentata | reverse complement strand
TTCTACAGCATGTGTTATTCACAGACGAGAGCTGTTTCACCAGGGATGGCTTGTTCAATACCCGTAACACTCACGTATGGGCCGAGCAAAACAGCAACACGACGTATCCAACCCGCCACCAACAGCGATTTTCAGTGAACATCTGGGCTGGGATACTAAATGACAGTGTACTAGGGCCACACATTTTGCCACCACGCCTTAATGCTGCAGAGTATTTGCGGTTTCTGCGCGAGGTTTAACTGACACGTTGGATGAAGTCAGTCTTGATATTCGCGCGTCACTGTGGTTCCAATGTGATGGAGCTCCAGCTCACTACGCCCTCTGTGTTCGTGACCACCTGAACAGGGCCTTTGGACAGCAGTGGGTAGTACATAACACAACACAACAGATGTTTTCACTGGCTTGTTGTCGCCAGGTGGCCTGCCTACCCCTGTTACTTTGGTGCACCATTGCAGGTATAAGGATGCATTTCCGGACATGGGTTCCTTGATCAAATATGTTCCAAACATGCACATCTACCATCCCTATCAATTTGTAACTCTTATTCTTGGCCATCCTGTATATCTATGGTCGCTAAAAATAATAAAATAATGACATGTCGTGTCTTAACATCAAAAAAAAAAATAAATTTTAATGCAAATTTTAAATGGCACATTTGTATAGGTACTGTACGCAATCCATGTAAATATATAACCCCGCTTTACAATAGCAATGTAATACAAAGGAAGAGGGAAACGGGAGTACTATGAGAAAGCCAACCGGCTTTAGTCAATGTGCGACGTGTTTCCCACATGAAATTTTCTGAACTACATTTACCTGTTCATTAAAAAATTAATTCATTATTTGCAACATTACAGATCTTCATCAATGCTTACATTTGTGAAATTTGACAGTAAAATTTGTGGCAATTGAGGTTTGCCCTGTAAGAGTCAATGTTTTATTTTATTTCTGTAAGGCGATAGTGTTTTGTTTATTTCTTATGGTTATGTTTCTTTCTAAATTTTGTTTTATCTGTGTCTGGCAGCTTTGTCTATGCCGAGGACAGGGTCGTAGAAGAACAGGTCTGGACACTCGCCTATATAACAAAATATTTTTCTTGACCCCCTTGTTGTTTGGCTGTAGTTCGTCAAGTTACCGAAAAGGTCGTACTTTTTGGCGCTGTAATCCGAGCGATCGGACTCAAACTCCGCCCACTTTTTTCATTGTTAAATTTGTAAAGTAAATGAAGATTGCTTAAGCCATGATTTAAAATTGTGAGCGAAGGAAGTATTTCATAAATTGATAAAAAATATGTTTCGATAAATTGTTTTTCTTAGTGGAAAGGAAGTGGGCGGAGAGTCCGACCGCCCTAACGGAAGCGCCAATAAAACACAATATTCTCGGTAACTTGGAGAACTGCAGCCAAACAACAAGGGGGTCAAGTTTCCAGGCGAGTGTCCAGACCTGTTCTACGGCAGTGGCCGAGGATTAATGTTGATGGAGGAAGGAAAATATGTTTTGGAAAGGAGTAACTTTGATTAACCTCGTGGTTATTGTGGCTGGATTAAAAAGAAATAGTAATGGTTTAAAAAAATTTCCATTATTTCATCATCAAGTGTCTCGCAGGAAGATTTGAACGTCAGGAAGGCGCACCTACACCAGTTAAGTGACATTCGAAGTTTCAAATAGTTACACTAAAACCTAAACATCAGCCTCTAATTTACAGATCTTAAAAGTATTAGCCTACACTTATTTTAACTCACGGATACCCTGACAGAGGGAGTCGTCCTTTTGCTTGACGGAACTGAGTTACTGCCGTGGCAATTTTAATTCCAACTTATTTATACATGTAGTGGAGATGTTTTCAGTCCTAAATTATATTCAACACCTTGAGAAATAAACAATACATTACCGCCTTACAGAATTAAAATTAAACATAGACTCTTACAGGGTAAACCTCAATTCTCACAACTTTTTTTTCGGATGCCTTATAATTAACTATTAAATACCGTTAATTCTAAAGTAAAAAATTCGTCTTATAATAAGGTCTCGGGCAACCACCTGGTTTGGCACTCATACTTGATGCAGCGTGTTCGGAGTTACGTGTTATTTTTCAGCCCAATAAACGTGCGTCCAAACGCTTATATGCGAAAACAAAGCACGAATCAGACTACTTTTAAAAATTACTTTTAATACGCCATTCATATTGGAAGCATTATTTTAAAGCCCTCGAACTTGGTTGAAATCGGCATTTACTGGCGTTTATAGGTCAAGTAATATGTATTCGTTCGAAATTGAGGTCTAAAATTACAATGAATTTTGCTACAGTGCCGGGTTAAAAAAATCACAGCTTGAAATCTTACAACGAAATCGTTATGGCGGAAACATTTCCCCTGCATTTAGGACTTTTGACGTAGAGGCGATGTCTCAGTAAGTGTGTCGTCCATAGTCGCTCGTGGCGCCTCATCGAGTTTCGCCTGACATGCACAAACACACCCATCACCAGGCGGTAGCCTTAAGCCTGCTCTACACGAAAAAAAAATGGGTACTTTTATAATTTTTCCAAACACTGTCCAACTCTCACACGTAGCGTAAAGAGTAATTTCGCACAAATAAAGTATTTTTTATTTCGTAATTTTCATACAAGGTCGTGACAATGTAGCTATTTGAGAGTTTCGCTACTTACTCAAATTATAAACTGTTCATACTATTATAATGTAATAATTGAGGTAAGTAGCGATTTGAGTATTTCGCTACTTACCCAAAATTAATAAACTACTCAAATTATACGAATGTAATAACTGAGCTACACAATGTCACCTTTGTAATTTCGCGTAAAAATTATTTGAATTAAAAAAAAACATTATTGAATATACCTAAATTTGTGTGCATCATTTAGTACTTGTATTAAAAAAATTACTTTTACGCGAAATTGTTAATATGTCAAGCTGTAGTACAACACATTTATTTTTACTGTAAATTATTTCACTGGTACTGTTTTAATAGTTTTTAATTTGGGTTAGTAGCGAAAGTAGCCGGATCTCTACTTTGACAAGCGCTTGCACTTAAACTATGGAACTAGAAACTATTTTATTAGTGTGAATTTTCTATTACTGTAGTACGTAAGAATTAACAGTGTTTAGTATTATTATAAAATTACGAATATATTTCTGCAGAGTACCCTCAACTAGTTTCCTTCTACTGGTCTCTGCAGCAAAATCAGTGCCACTGAAAGAAAACTTACCATATTATCAACAGATTGTATTATAAAGAGTGTGACGTCATGAAGAAATGTTTACCTGGAGTTTTTGTTCTGAACGTTGAGCATCTGCTCGTCCACCTCCTTCATGGACATCTTGCCTCTGAACATGGCCGAGGCTGTCAGGTATCGGCCGTGTCTCGGGTCGCAGGCTGTCATCATGTTTCTCGCGTCGAACATCTGCACAA
Source organism: Medauroidea extradentata (assembly GCA_003012365.1). Lineage (NCBI taxonomy): Eukaryota > Metazoa > Arthropoda > Insecta > Phasmatodea > Phasmatidae > Medauroidea > Medauroidea extradentata. The sequence continues at coordinate 68,224 of PNEQ01005035.1, read as the reverse complement.
TTTAAACACACACATAATCTCTAAGTTAAGACTAGTAAATAGCTGACCATATTAACTGCCAGTATGAAAGAGTCCATACAAAATAACACCATATCATGTGTTGATAGCATGATGTAATTCGTTACACTTGGCTTTTATATATCACAATGACTTAACGTAAGACTTAATATACAGGGTGTATCAGTACAGCGGTTACAAACTTTCAGGAGAGATAGAGTATGCCCAGACGATGAGAATCCACATAGCAATGAATGGTCGGAAACACTTTCCTTGCTCGGTAGTGACGACACAAAACACAAGAAGGAAAATAGACGAACGAGAGAAATCATGTTTATTACTCTTAATAAAGCAAAAAACTAAGAAAAAAGAACATCAAGAGACATCGATCGTTTTCACCAGCCAAAGACTCCCAAGCATTCTTGCTGCTTTAGGATTAATAAACATGTTTTCCTCTCTTGTTCGTTTCCTTAATTTCTTGTGTTTTGTGTCGCAGGAAAGCGTTTCAAACCATGCATTGGGATGTGATTTCCCATCGTCTGGGTGTACTCTATATCTACTGAAAGATTTTAACCACTGTACTGATACGTCCTGCATAGCCTGAAATAAATGTACTAAACAATATTTTTGTTGAATAACTTAAATTACAGGTCAAATATCACATGTAGTTTTCAAATACGTTTTGAAAGTGACATATTCCAACATGGCGGCGATGACATAATCCAAGATGGTAGCGATGGTGTAATCCAAGATGGTGGCTGGCAACCCGCAACTCGCTGCCCCAGTACCTCCATATTCCTTCTACTATCCACTTTTTCAAATATATCTCGAAAACCCTACATTTAAACATAAAATTATCCTGGACCATTTGAATAGAGCTGAAAGCATTCCTTAAAATAAGACCTTACAAGTTTAAATCCAACAATAAATAATGAAGTTATGCATATTTAAAACTTTTTAAAGAATCAATTTTGTTTATGCCACAATAATTAAACACAACAGAATTCGAATTGTCATCATCAACATTGTTCATCCAATGATAGTTTATAATGAAACAAAATCATTCACAAACGCTGCCACGGAGCACATTTTTCCTACGTATGCACTCCTACTCCTTAGTTTCAGTAAAATAAAGCGTAGGCTACTCTACCGACGTTCATAATCTAACTAATAAAAATGGCACATCCTTGGTCTTCGTTTGTTTCATATCTGTAGATGATACGAGTCTATCAATCCAGCTCACACATTACAGTTCGTCTGCCGACCGGACAGAATCTCTTTTTCCACTTAACTTCAGTCCAGTCGGAGAGTATTAGAAGTAATATTTCAAGCTGGATTTGTCAAAGTTAATTTTGAATAAAGTTGTTACTCTAAGGATCTTAGTAAGAGCGAGATATGTGGCGTACCTGCTGAGTGAGCTCGGGCACAGAGAGCGCCATGTATTTCTGGCTACTGCGTGCCATGAGAGGAGCGAAGCCAGGCATGAAGAAGTGCAGGCGAGGGAATGGCACCATATTGACTGCCAGCTTGCGTAGGTCGGCATTCAACTGTCCAGGGAACCTCAGGCACGTCGTCACTCCAGACATCGTCAGCTGACGCACAAACACACCAGTGTTGCCAAGCATAACACATAACATACGTTACAGCACAAATGTGACATGTAAACCTGTAATGGTGAAATGCATATCGAATTCTCAGTTCGAAAAAGGAAACGACTTATAATTCCTGTTTTGAGTTAAATTAATTAGAAATGTTGCGTTTCTAAAAATAATGTAGTAATTATGTTTGGTTGCTGTTTGTTAGCGAAAGTACGTAAACAGTTATTTTATGTAGTAGAAATGTTAGAGTCTACCTTAGATTATATTATAATTAAAGTAAAATATGTAAATTAACGTTTAATTCTTACCTGGTAATTAGAATAAAGTGCTACACAATTGAAACAATGGAATGTATGTGTTTATATCTCATTTCAGCTGGGTAGAGTGTCCTGTCTATATACAGGTGTGTCAATGTATGGCTCTACCGCACTGCAAAATTACAATATTTCTTTTTTAGCTGGGTCATCGGTATTACAGGATTTATCGGATAAAATTTAAGGAATTTGAATAGACAAGAAAGTGTTTCTGTAAGAACCGCAGGTCTGCTAAAATAAAGACAGTGGCCACCAGTATTAGTTACATTATACCTGTAACGGTCAGATCTCTGGAAAAACAAATAAATTCCGTAAAAAATTCTTTTCTCTACAAAAAAAAAACAGTTTATATGTAACTCGTAACCAAACATGTTTGCTGTTCTCACTTTAACAAAATTATTTACGTGTAAACTACGTGTTTGGGAAGACCAACTATGTATTTGAATTTGGGCAAACGTGTCTGGGCAAATCAGTTTATTGGAACAAGCTGTTTCGAACAAGTCGCGGACACACACTGCATGAATTTTGAGAAGTAAACATAACTTATTAGCATTCCAAATGTTTTTAAGAAGTCACTGACTGTACGGAATAACAAATTCAAGAAATAACATATTAAAGAATAAACATTTTTATTGGAGGGCAGAGAAAATATTAATTTACGTTGTTCGCTCATAAAATGCATCATTACAGTACTTCGAAAATATAATGTAATTTATATATATCGTCGGCGTTAAATTCGTTAACGTAAAACACAAAAGTTTATAATTGTTTTATGTGTTAGATCCAATAAAATTGAATATATTAGTCATTATGTGGAACTAGAACACCAATAAATTACTCCCTCTACCCTTTAAAGTGAATCACAGCAGAAAATGTTAATTTCGACCAATGAAAAATCTCACCATATTAAGATCACTTGTCCTATACGAATATATGGTAGCAAAATAGTGCGTGCCACTACACAGCAGAGATAACACGCGGTGTTATAATGAATACAAAATTGTAGCTCTACATCTAATGGTTATCAACACACGAGATTGGTGGTAATAGCAGTGCTTTATATACACATGTCTATAGGGCAGAAATATACCGGCAGCCCTTAGACACGTGTCTTTTTGCAGAGTCTGCTCCTACTTAACTGGTCTGATGATAATGAGACATCTCCGACAGTTAATGGGTTTGATTCGAGTGCAGGAACTTGAAAAGAGATTGCAGTTAAAAGTAACGATTACAGATATGAACCCGAGACAACAGATTGGTACGGAATCTTCTCGCGAAAAACGGATGGCCCTTCGTATAATTATGCAACGAAAGGATCTATGTGGCAATAGTTTGGATTACTATATATTTCCCTACGTATTTTATAACAAAATCATTTCTCTGTTCAAGTAATCACATGAGATAAGGATCTTGAAAGATTTTTTTTTTGGAATGGGGGAAATAGTTTAAGCTGAGGATAGTTACGTAAAAACAAGAGTGAGACATAACACCTACAAAAGACAAACAAGCTTAGTTAGGCTGTATTCGACATAAACCTTAAAAATGTTATTGATTTCCTTGTCATATTCTAACATTTCTGGGACGACATAACTATGCAGTGGCGTCTGTCCACAATATTCTGCTTAAAGGGATGGTTCACTGAAAGTTTTAATTGTTTTAATAACGCTTTCATTCGTACGATATATGGTTCGTTTTGTGCACATATGTGAATATTTATCACAGTAACAGAATTTTTTTTAGCTTATATAGTTTTTGTAGTATAGCATATTAAAGTCAAAATTTGCATAAAACGGTTTTATCCAGTAAACAAAAACCAATAAAACTTACCGAAATGAAAATTTCACACTGGAAAAGAATGCCATGGACTATGACATGACATATATAAAAACCACAGTTCTTAGAATTTGTTTTAATATTTAAAAAAAATAACGTTTCTTTATTTCAAATAGATAATTATTTTAAATATAAAAAATGTCAATGAGGTTTGTAAATATGTAATGTCATAATCCATGGCACTGTTCGTCAGAGTGAATTTATTCATTTTTTGTAAGTATATTTGTTTTCGTTTAGTGTATAAAACCGATTTATGCAAATTTATGAAGGTTAAAATAGTTTATTTTCAGTAAAAATTGTCTCAGTATATTCCTACAAAAAAAATTATATCTCATATGAACAAAATATTTCATACTCAGTTAGAATTGTCAGTGAACCGTCCCCTTAATAAATCACAACAGACGATGTCGAGCAGCCTACAGTTAACCGTCCTCCCAGCATATTCAACTAGTTGACGATCAATCCCTCTATGACACACCTGACACAGGTTGAAGGCCGGAGCTTACCGACACGAGGTGGTTGAGGTCGTTATATGTGGGCGAGACAAGCTTCAATGTCCGGAAGCAGATGTCGTAGAGTGCCTCGTTGTCGATGCAGAAAGTCTCGTCTGTGTTCTCGACTAGTTGGTGCACGGACAAGGTCGCGTTGTATGGTTCCACCACAGCATCCGACACCTGCAACGCCACAACAGCATCAGCCTACAAGCCCATAGGAACCTGTGTGATAGCAGAGTGGACTTGCAAGTTACTATGTACTCAACTTCCGTCTGATGTTGGCCGACAGATTATGTGTCACTCTCGTAAGGACTTTAAACCAATAATACAAGGTTACCTGTAAATTGCACGCTGTATCGTAATGTGGGTACACAAGGATACGGGACCCAACAACATCACGGAGTGTGTTAGGTTGAGCATAGGTCAGTTTATTCTAGCCTGTCGCCGAACAATAAAAGAAATTGCGGGAGTCTATCAATAAATATCCGTTGTTATGTGGTCACCAAAATGTTTTCACTTAAAGGCAGGGTAGCTGAAAGAATACTGAATTTTCTGTTCAATTATCCTAAACATAATTTTGGAAAAGTACGTTAATAACTACGTCTTCCTATACTTTAAACATGGGAGCTAATTATTATATCGGTGTTTTTGTCTGGCCGTTATGTTAAGGTAACTAATTTGATACATTAACACCAAAACAGACGTTCGATTCTCGGGCATAAATTAGTGTAAAATACACGGTGATGTTGAGCACGTCATTAAAGAATGCAATTCATGTGGCACGTATGCCCACGATTAAAACTTTCCAATTAAACGTTTTTATCTTGTCTGCTTCGTGCTTTGTAAGTTTCCTCAACACGCCTTTATTCCCGTCCTCGCTGATTCTCTGCAATCCGTTCAACATATAGTCCACTTCCTGATCTCTCGATAAGTGTGATCGTTATATATGTGCATATTCCGGGCCATCATACCGTATATTACGACCAGAAAAAAAGCTATTGACAAAAAGCTTACAACACGGAGGAGTTTTTCTGCTAATTCTACGGTTGTAGGCTCTCACATGATAGAAGCAGAATTTTCAAATCTGTGCCCGGAACAGAACTAGTGGAAGTTACTTTGTTAGCAACTTATTTTCTTTGTGTGACTCTACTTTGCATAAGTTTTAGACTATTTGTATCTGATAGTGCTGTTAGCCACTTTCTGTAATACTTGGCTTTAAGATTTAACACGTGACATACCTGATGTATCTTGAAATGTTTCAACATTTTTTTTTTTTTTTTTGTGTTATGAGGAGGCAGTGCATTGTTTTAGTTGTTAGACCACTCACTTAAGACTTAGGCGATCCAGGTCAGATTTCCATTAGGGTCACCTCTTGAGAAACTTGGCAACCATTCTCATGGCAGGAGAATTTTCTCAGGGCACTCCAGTTTCCCCCGCCCTTGCATTCAACTGCTGCTTCATTTATCTGATTTTATGTCATACCTTATTCATCTCTGGCCCTCTAGGTTAAGGGTTAGCGATGGGCTGACACTTGTATCGTAGTAGGTATCATGGCTAAAACGATGCAAGGAAAATCCTTCTAAAGGATTGCGTTCCCCTGTACCTAATCGTTAGTCCTTAAGCTCTCACTTTCAATTACTGACAACATTTCTCCGCTCAACTACGGTGATATGAAATTTTCTTAATCATCATCACAATATTCTAAATGTGTCACAACTCAACCCAGTTCTAACAATAAACTACATGATTATGCAAGGACAACACAGTCGTGTCAGACTCATCCAGGTGAGGGAAGCTGGCTTTGCGACTCGTCGACTAAACGATCATTAGAGGAGGAAACACACAACATGTCATAACAGTATAAACTGGGAAAAAATCGGCTATGGCCTTTGTTATGACGGCCGCCTCGATCAACTTATTATACGCGTTAGAGGCCCAGAAATGCGGAAGCTGTAAGGACGACACAGTACACGGATCACAGCTCCCCATAGCCTCTAGGCGCAAGTCACTAAACTAGCGCGCAGTCTTCTCGCCGTGAACTCTCTCCTGTGAAACAATCAAAGAGCGCATTTTTGCCGTTTTCTGCCGCTAGAAAATATGTTTTAATGAGCAGTGGTGAACCTAAAATATTATGCACACGTGTAACCTTATTTGAATATTTTCCCTAAGAAAACCTATGGAGCGAGGAAGTGCAACGGTAACATTTTGGTCTCGTACTCGAAAGGACCCGGGTTTGATCCCCGGCTCCGGACATTCTGATTTCGGTTTTCCATGGTTCCCCGAAATCGTTACAGCCGAATGATAGGATTCTTTCTTAACAATGGCCATGGCCGACTGGTTTTCTAGCTCCTGCCATTGTACCTAGCTGTGTGTCAATGTCTCTAATGATCTCACTGTCGACGAGACGTAAAAGCCACTTACCTACCTAAGCAGACATCGTCTAATTGTAATTAGCCGTTTCGGAATAACATTGTAACAGCCGTAGCTCTGCACACCCCTGTTATCGCAACATTCGAACATTCGTATGTAACAATTTTGGGAAACACAGAAAACAGAATTCAGGATCACTGGATTGCTCATCAAGGTTTTGAGCACTTGCCTAAGTGAGTGTGTTACATTATTGACTCCGACCTCTACATTAAGTAAGAGGCATAGCCAAATCTAGTGCAATGCCGATGTCTTACATGTGTCGACACTACAGACGAGGTTAACATTACTAGAGCTTCGCACTCTACCGAAGTATATTTTTCCTGTTCTAACTGTGTATTAGACAGACAGGCCCATCTGAGGAATATAATGCTGTTCACCGAATAAAAAATTATTTGCGGCAACCACAAAGTATTTTGTTTTTATGGACTTTGCCAAATATTTTTGTGGCGAACACAAATTCTTTTGCTGACGCCAGTAGAGTTTTGCAGTGACAAAAATAACTTTTCGTAACCGCCAGAGAAAATTCTTATGAGGTCTGTATCGTCCAAATAGTTGTTACCATCACAAAACCGTTTTTCTTCTTTGTGTAAGATAGCTGTGGCACGGATTTGATAATGGGAGAGGGAGCACACCTTGGGGGACGGTACGACGCTGAAGCTGTTCATGATGCGGTCGGGGTACTCCTCGCGTATCTTGGAGATGAGCAGGGTACCCATGCCAGAGCCGGTACCACCGCCGAGCGAGTGAGCTAGCTGGAAGCCTTGCAGACAGTCGCAGCCTTCTGCTTCCTTGCGCACCACGTCCAGTACTGCCTCTATCAGCTCCGCTCCCTCCGTATAGTGGCCCTTGGCCCAGCAGTTGCCTGCAAGAACACAGACACCATTTCCAGCGATCAAAACATTTGTACGGACAAATAATGAGAAAACCAATACTCCAAACTACGGTACTGCCTATCTCGCAACCCTGGTCAGAGCAAGGGTTTTCTACCCCACATTAAATTATATTCGGTGGGGCTTAATACCAGTCGATCCTACATGTATCCCACCTATGACTTATTTACCCACTTTGGTGAGATACATATTGGAATAGGATCCTCAAGCCCGTTTTAAATACCTGCACATATGAACAAGTTTGTAATAACAAACAAGAATAAATTTAAAAAAATTCTATTTTTATAATTTAAATTCCTTTTAGCTGCATTCTTCTATCCTTGAAGCAGAAAACAGTTATTGTCTGAAAGCGATTTCATTAACAAAAAACTGAGCACCACCAAATCTTTTTTTAATTGTTACCTTTGTTCTCAGGTATGATATGGCCTTTAAAATCTTCCGTTATTGGATGTCATTTCATCAATGAAGAAACAGCGAATCCCGTTCTACGACTTCTGGTGTAAGATTAGGTACTCACTGCGGCAACAGCCAGTAGCGAAAAAAGTTCTCCAAGCAAGTAGGCGCCCGCCTCCAATTTTTTTTCAACTAAAGAATTTGTACTTAATTAAAAAATGTTAACTATAGACAACGAAAACAAAAGTTGAATGTTGCATAGTAGCTTAAAACCGTAAAGAAAGATCAGTAATCTGGAAACGGAAAGAAAAATTAATAAGGGAAATGTTACAACATTTGACCAGTAGGCCGATTCATTACTCTTCAAAACTAATTTTGTTAAGGATCAGTCAGTTTTGAAATACGTTATACTTTCTGGGGGATTCCACTAAATTAATCGTATTAGAACAAACCTGTTAGAATACGTTCATCAACATGTGTACTATTGTTTTCGACGCCCGTTCCAACATTTACTGCGGTGGGAAGAAGCGTACCGTACCTTCCACCCAAAAGACTGATAACAGTTGGTGAACAGTTGACTTGAGAATGTAAAAGTGAGTTAAAACTAGCCCACAGGTCGTTAACTCTGTAAAATTTCCTCGTACCTATTCATACACACTCACTAATTCCTTAAATTGTCACTAGACACATTTATTCTTAACTACCATAAGCCGGGCGACATTTTGACTGCAATGGCAACTTTGTATCACTCAACTTTTTTTTTTTTTTTAGATGTTGGAAATGTGTGCAAGGATGTAAGAACTGAACTAGAGTTAATCATTTCTTTATCAATCAGCACCCCAAAATAAACATTTTCGTTGGTACAAATTTACCTCTTCTGTCAGGAAATAACCATGTTTATTGGGGTTTAATTAACTGTCACCCATTTCTATTCGCTTCTGATGATTTAAGTATGTGTGAACCATGGCAATGGACTGAATTCCTGTCGGATTCTCATTTCTTATTTTGTTTCTTTCTGAATCAGTTCTTTGTCATATCTTCAGCTGTTCTGTTTTCCCCCATATTTTATTTGCGTGACCGCCAAAAAGTAGGAGTTTATAATTTGCAAAACAAAACATAAGTAATACATTGGTCCAACAATTCACAGATTTCTGTGACTTACGTTGCTGACCGTGCGTTTTTCTCAGAACATTACCGTACAAACCATCTTTGCAATCCGCTGCTAGGCGCTAACCAAAATCTCTCCACTCCACGCTTGAATTTTCTTCCAAAGTACATGGACAAAAGAGTCTGGCAAAAGCAAACCAAAGTTACAGGATGATCGAAATGTACAGTTGGTAGTTGTAACGCATGTGCTGATGGTGAATTACATATGTCGGTATTAAGTAATACAAAAAAAAAACAGATGTATGACCTTGCTTAGTATTTTTCTTTAAGTATTTGGCATTAACATTACCATACAAATTGTATTAATTATGTCTACTTTTTAGGCCACTTTGTACGCTAGGTAAAACTAAAAAATTTGCAAAATTTCTAAGTATTCAGTTTTCTAGAAGGTCTGTTTGGCACGACACAAGGGTGAAGCCAGCTTAATTACATCTTGTAGTTAAATTGGCCCATTCTCTTGGGCTAACAAACTCTTTTGGTTCAATTACACATTCATTGCACATTATGCAAACTATTTACAGTTGGTTATTCCGAAACCTTTTCCTTGTTTTAGTCATCAAAATAAAGTGGGACTTATTAGCCCCTAAATAAAGACAATAATATTAAAGAGAGAGCTTAATCCTAACTTACGCTTTTTATGATACGTAATATGAATACACCATAAAAAAGAAAAAATTAAATTGAAGGGTACCTTATATTATTTGAAAATTTTACATTTTCTTCGTTTATGAACAATTCGATTAAACCAATTTGTTACGATTTGTTAAAACCTTCCAAGATACTATTTGAATACTTCATTCATTAGAACGAATTGTATACGTACTAAACCACAATGTTTCACCACTGCGATTCAAGTGAATAAAGGCGTACTAACCTGCGCCATTCTGTCCAAACACGAAGTTGTCTGGCCGGAATATCTTGCCGAATGGCCCCGAACGCACCGAGTCCATTGTGCCAGGCTCCAAGTCTACCAGGATGGCTCTCGGGACGTATTTTTCCTCTGAAAAAAAAAAATTTATCTTCTATAGTAACAATTTTAGTAAACATGAATCAGACGTAACATGCAAACATGTACAAAAGTTGATAGGACGTAACGTATCATGAACAGAAATGTTATTAAAGATGGAACGAGTGGCTCGGGAGCAGAGACAGAAAGGAAGTTACCATGGCCTGTATTAACACTTTACAAGTGTCTATGCTACTAGCGTATTACGTAATTTTTATTAGGATATGGAACAATTTTCTGAATATACGACAATACTTGAAAAATACACTTAAAAAATAACAAGAAACACGTAAATAAAAAAATTACAAGATTTCGTACGGAAATCAAAATATAAGAATAGTGCCATGTTACCCAACAGAACAAAAATGTACTACAGCCGATGGCAGGAAATAGTAATCTTTAAAGTTTTGTGTAACTGTTTAGTATTTAGAACACAAATATTTTTGAAAAAAATTAAATGGTAAAATGCTAAGAATACGTCACCTAGCCGCAAGTCAACAGTCATTATTATTTTTTAATTACTACAAACTATTGCAATCATTGCAAATCAACGCTGAGTTTCAGTATTACAAAAAATCTACTTTAAAAATATAAACTGACTTTAAATTTGATTTGTAATTTACAGATTTTTATATATGGTAAAAATATAGATCATTATTTTAGTTACGGAATAATAACCAAGTTGTGTTTGGCAACGTATGAAAAAGCTGTTATTCACAATTTCGGCAAAACGGTTTACGTAATTTTCAGAAGAAAAATGGGCTCATGAGACACATTTCTGTTAGTGTGTCTGTAAGTGTCCGCGTGTGTATTTGTGTCGTATCTAAGTGTGTATGTAATCGTGAATGTGTAACTTTAAAAACGTTTGTTAAACATGTAGACGGAATTGAATAAATCTTGGTACACGGATAATGCATATCAAGGTCCTTGACTTTTATATATTTTGATGTTGTATTTTGTCAACATAATCATCCATTACTGCCAATTATCCGCTGCGAATGTCTCGTTATTCGTTTAAATTTAATGTAAACGAAAAACGGAAAATACTTTAGGACACTATTTTGCTTACAGGCTACGAAAAAACAATCTCTACTCATGGATTAAGAAAAATACCTCTTCATTCCACCAAACTTAACATTTCTACAGATTAGTAAGACTGCCATAATTTTAGTAACATTCGACAGCGATACAAAGTTCAGGACTGCCAAGAACTACCACTGTACTGTGTATTTAACACCAGGAAATTTATTTTAATGAAAGACGTACATATACTGTGTATATATTCGAAAGAAGTTTTATAGAATGTTACTGCTACCCTCACGAGAGTAAGCAGCAATTATGAATTCGAATTTTGTTCCTCAAACTAATTTCTTGCTATAGGATGTAATAAAGATTTTCCGGATGTACAGTTTAATGTCGATGAGCAATGTTATTAGAGGCCCGTTAAGCATGCTGATACATCTTCAAACAAGCAAACAGAAATGATACGTGCTCTGTTAAGTTGTATATAACATATTTTCCGCCCTGCATGCTCCGTTTAAAATATAAACTTAAAAATATGCAATGCTAAATAACATGTTATTCTTCACCACAGCGGACGTTTGAATAGTTGATGTGTGAACTAATTCAATGTTTTGCTTATATAAAGAGTTAAAATTTGGTCACTTGTACCAATCTTAAACAGATAATGTATTTAAGTGTTTGAATAATTTTTTTTTCCAGACATAAATTTTGGAACTCACTAAAGTTCACCACTACGGGTTCTAATGTACACGAGGACCTCGGTGACCAAGTTGTCAGACCATTCTCCTACCACCAGGGCGATCCGGATTCGGTTCCCCCGCGGGTGGATCCCCGGATTTTCGCATGCAGGAGTCGCGTCAGACGATGCCGTTGGGCGATGGGTTTTTTCCGGAGATCTCCCGTTTCCCCCACCCCTCCATCCCAGCGCTGTTCTACATTCACCCCATGTCATCCCTCACCCGCGCTCCAGACCCCGATGTAAGGCGCTGACCAAAATCTCTCACTCACTCGAATATCTACGGTTTATTTTTATTAAATTTAAACTGTCGTATTTATTGCACTTGGGAAATTATTTAGGATATCACATTTCCTTATAAGCCTAGATGTTTTTTTTCTTATACTTGGGTTACAAGAGAAGAGAAACGAGGATTCCTTATAACGCAGTAAATACTTAAGTAAAATGTCTCACGTTTATATTTTTGGATGTTGCGTCTAGACAACTAACAATGACTCAGTTAAATTTTTTTCCAATGGTACCAAAATTATTTCTTGAATAGAAATATTTTAATGTGTTTCTATTTTTTTTTATTTTACTTAAAAATTCTTGCTCTTCTTATGAAATGATGCTAAATATTCTCGTGTTTCCTTAAACGTAATCGTTGTACTAGGACACATCATTTCTTGATGTATTTAATTGGTTTGTTAGTAACTGTAAGAAACTAGGACGCAGCATACGTGCAGAACAGCAGAGTTCTCTTATCTGAAAAGCCTTTACGCGCGTGAGGAGAGATTAGACAGAAGTGGTATCTTCTGATAACTAGAGTCACATCGTGATGAGTAACCTGATAAAAATTAAAACCATAACTTGGTCAGGACGGAATTGTGCCTTGGTAGTGCCGGCAATGTGCAGCGTGATGTTACCAATTCAATCATTTTTGTTTGTTTCGTAGACGTCATAGACTCATAGATGTTGTGTGTTATACAGATTGATACTAATCAGTACCGCAAACTTCGGCAGGCGATTCTTCGCGAATGAATGTGTCGAAAAGAGAAACATAACTAATATGCTGAGTATATTCCGAAGGGCGTGTTAAACCTTGAATGTGTAGTTGAAGGAGGTATATTTTTGTCGATTCTCGACGTGATTGGGCCATGCATTGTCGTAGCACTTCAGAATTTCTTCAAATTTCTTCCGTTGTGACTGTGTTACAATCCCACGAATATTCTCAAAATAAATCTTTTTGCATGGACTTGTTTCAACATCTTACGTGTGCATCTGCAGCCCTACTTCATTGTTATTGGCAGCGTATCTTTGTGCACATGCACCTCTCATTTGACTGAGCCAATCAGCATAATGTTACCGCAACTCTACACATCCCTATTTGTGGGAGAAACTCCAAGAGGCAGGGAGTCTCAAATATTCTATCACTGGCCATAAAGCAGGGCAGAAAATGTGCACGTATTGGATCGAAGACGATTTTTTTTTTTTTTTTTTAATTTTTCACTTTCAAGATTTTATGTACTCCACCGGAATATATTTAGCCCAGAATACAAATCAAGTATACAGGTTCGACATCGATTTTTCCAAACGAATCAACTTCCAATGTTTGTCAGTAGGGGAAGTATGTATTACTCGATTCACAATATTTGTTTTAGTTGAACCAAAATACATACAAAGCTGCGACAAAGCCATCAAGGTTACTCTTCCTGAAAATCACATTGCTCTTGTAAGATGTTTATAACAAGTTCAAGAGCTATGTCCTTGTATCAAGTGTCTAGGTGTCTACAAACATCGCTAGGAACCGAAACTTGTTTTGCTTGCTCTTCAGAAACAGGTACTATTACAGCGATTGTTTTGCGAGAATTACTTTATTTCCTTCACATGAACACGACATAAATTTTGCTGAATGAACTTTTCACGAAATAGAATACCAATTCACCTTAAAATATTGTGTTATACTATTTAACTATTACTGTAACTGAGAAAGCAAAACTTATCATAATATATAATTCACAAATATTATAACGAATTGACTATTTCTAAACAAAACGACAAAATCTTACTTGCAGCCTCGTTGTAATACACTTGTATCCTCTCCAGCTGAAGTTCGCTGCTGCCCTTGTATGCCCCATCCTCGTCGATTCCATGCTCGTTCGAAATTATTTCCCAGAACTGCAACAGTAAATGAATTTCTAATTATGGATATTAAAACATGTCAATTCACATATACTTTAAAAAAACGGTTAAATCTTAAATGCGCGCACTTCATATAATCGCTTGTTAGGTAAATGTAATCGCAGTAATATAACTAAATAAAACGAAATAATTATAAATGTGAAATTGTGTTCTCATTTTATTTTTCTTGGTTCAAGACATAACTTACGGGACTTTAGTCATCGATCACCCTAAACTTTAATTTGTGGAAAATCGTTGATACTAAAGTACACTGTTGTGGCCTCGGTTAGTTTCTTATCAACAGGACACGTACATTTGTGAAATAACTATGTAAACGTTTAGTTTCCAACCGTGTTGGAGGACTGATGAACAGTCTTTTCAATACGCGTGATGTTTAGAGAGTATCTGTAAAGGTTAATTTTTATATGGCTTTTATTCACGTAGATATGTACATTTTGTACAAGTGAAATAGTTTTGTAAATAAACTAGAATTATAACCAGCTGTAACGAAGTTCTCGCAACCCAGCACGAGCGAGGCCTTTATAAAAGTGTTCGTTTTTTACGAGGATGTAGTTTTGAAGTGTTGCTAAATGTATATTTTCGTGAATTCGATTAGAAAGCATCTGTTAGAATTTACTGGAATTTTTGATTATGAAGTGTAAACATACCTCACTTCGTGATACTAAGAGACAGAACTTAAGTAGCAGAAATATCTCAATAATTTTAATTGTAATCTTATTCTTGACAAATTGGCCACTTAATGCCGACACTACACATGCCGAAGTCGCGATGGCCGAGAGGTCAAACCACTCGCCTCCTACCAAAGCGATCTGGGTTCGATTCCCGACGGGGTCGGTCCCCGGATTTTCACATGTGGGAATTGTGCCGAACGATGCCGTTGGTCGGCGGGTTTTCTCGGGGATCTCGCGCTGACCAAAATCTCTCACTCTCTCACTACACGCGTCTGTTCTCTGTAGATGAACTTTGTTTACAGATCCATCCCGATTTCGTGATGCCCCAAAGTGGTTTATCACGATAATGAAGTATATCATGATTTATGTTCAGCTTATCCAAAAGATGATCGTTTCAATGTAATTGCTTACATTCGTAACGCCTTATTTTGGCACAACATTGAATGTTTAAAATATATAATGCTTTAAATATTTTGAGCATTCGGTAGAAGGCCTTCACTTCCGTCATCAGCAATCTAGTAAAACGCACGAGCGTTATACACGGCGCCGTGTTTGTGTGTATGATGAGGCACAAAACTTGATGGAGTATAAAGGTTGCCATAATCTTCCAATGAACTACATATCTGCCACTCAACTGGCAGTGCTTAAATATTACAGTTTTTTCCTTAAGGGCTCTAGGCGGTAACTACATAATTTTTGTATTTGTGTTTATTGAATGCCGTTTGTATTTACCAGATACGGTAGTGTTAGCAAAGACAAGTGTTTTCTGAAACTTTATTTATTTATTTTTTTTTAGAAATACTACATTTGCTTCAAATATGTGACTTATATATCATGTGTTATTTTGTACACGAAATTTTGTACAACAGTGTACTTCATTGCGTAATTTACTGTTTAAGCATACATTTCAAGATACAAATTGTTCTATCAGACGGTGCTTCAGGTATCTTGTACCTGTTACGTCCAGTAACTGGCAACGTGAAACGTTAATTTAAGCTGACGGCTTGGAGAATGTGCATATCAGTCAGAATTATGTCATAAAAATAAGATAAACTTTAGATAACAGTGTGGATTAAGACCACACCCATGCAGAAGCCTGTAGCTCACAATTATCGCAATTTAATCGCAAAAGTCAACATTGGGAAGACTAAAACTCTAGCTAGTGACAATTAATGCAAAGTAATTTGGTTTTCTTCGTTATTATTTGGACGAAGTTTTGCAGAAAGGAACCAACGTACGAAGTCATTTGTTTTAAGGAATCGTACGAAGCAGTAGTAGAATGTCCGAAAAATGTCTTGGAAAAGTCATAAAAAGTAAGTACTAATATTAAAAATAAATTAGAGCCAAGTCAAAGGGGTTTATGCAAGGTCATACATTTAAATTCTAATAAGCTTTGGGTTGGTTCCATTGTTCACAACTTCGTAAAAGTATGCCTAATTTCTAATTTATTTTTTATTATATATATATAAGTGTGAGCTACTTTAGTGTTCGTGAGGATAAGAAGAGATGGAAATAAATAACCCCAAGTAATACGGTCAGACATTTTATAAATTGCAAAACTCGGAAGCGAAGTGACAAGGTATCAACCCGGTTTCAGTATGTATTTTTGAGGATTCCGACCACTACACTACTTTAGTAATAATTTTATTCTCATAGAGAAGAATTCGGTGATAATAATGTGAAAAGTTTGTGTGCCATTTATTTGTTCGTTGGACATATAATTAATTTTATTTTTTGGAATGCAGTTGTTTATTTATAAATTCCGTTTAGAGGAACTGTTCAGGCCATATGCTTTAAGGACACTATGTCGCACCAGAAAACCAAGAATGAGACATGGAAACAATAAAATAAAGGAGCAGAGTTTGAATATAGTCATCAGTCACATAAACAAGTGATGTACATAAGAGATCCTTAGAGGATTCCCCTTGAAATACACTTTCAAATATATATTTAAATGTTTGCAACTCGTGCCTCTGACTTTCAACGTTATTTTTATTGCGTTGATGTAACATTTTTGTATTGAAACAACTTCGACTGTTTTCAATGTCCACAGAGTCAGAGTATCAGTAATTAGTCACTTACATATTACTGTACAAGCGCAGAAAACCTGATTTAATCTTGTACACTTTGAGTTATGGCACATTAATTAATTGGCCTGT
Source organism: Medauroidea extradentata (assembly GCA_003012365.1). Classification (NCBI taxonomy): domain Eukaryota; kingdom Metazoa; phylum Arthropoda; class Insecta; order Phasmatodea; family Phasmatidae; genus Medauroidea; species Medauroidea extradentata. The sequence continues at coordinate 51,332 of PNEQ01005035.1, read as the reverse complement.
CCAACGTGTTAAATATAGTAAAAAATCACACCCTTAAATAACTGTTAATTTTTGTGACAAACTAGACCGGCCGTTAAGTATCATATTTGTGTCTTCTAATTGCCTAGCAGACTTTCTTAGAAGGCATCCAGCGCGTAAAATTAATCTGAAGCACAAAACATAGCATTGGAAATTCCGCCTTATTGTTAACCGTAAAATAATCAACCTATTAACTTTATTTGACAAAAAGCGGAAAAATCACGTACGCAACTAACGTATGGAAAGACGGAACACACATTACAATGAAAATAATTGGTGGAAATATTTATTTATGTGCTGAGAACTGTCAAAAACGGAGTGCTTACAGATGACGTCAGCTATTTAGACTTTCAGAAAGTTGTCTTGATACGTTCAGACGTCTACACAAAACCAGGATCAGAATATGAAGAATTCTGTCAGACTTCGGTTAGTTAACTCGGTCAGGTAGTAAATTTCAAATTAAGCTATTGGAATTATTAATTTAGCTCCTTTTTTTAAATTAAGAATAAGATATAGACTATTTGAACAACAGAATTATTTTTCAGAACGTCGCGGCATTTTCTAGCTTAAATGGTAGAAAGTAGGTAGCAACGTTCAAGATAAGCAATCTTGAAGATAATAAAACGCCTTGAAAGTATGAAGATAAGACAACTACTATGTACTTATTCTGGGTAAAACTTATTTGTCATAGTCAGTTTGTCAGAAGACACAGAAAAAAACTGGTGACATGATTCGATATGAGTTCTAAGTAAACTGCTAAGGATATATTTGAACAAGAAAGTGAGATAAGATAACGATAAATTACTGTTTTTTTATAAAGAAAATTCACCGAAAAAGTCGGGTTACTCAATATATTAGTTTTAAAATTATATAGACGTAAAAATATGACTGCTTCTTTACTGTATTTCAGAGCGTTATTCCTATTTTGTATTCCATAGTTCCATAGATTCATTTCACCTGTGGTACAACTAATACTGTTGATAAATAAAATGTTACCAAAAAATTATGTAAAAGTAGAATGTAAAATTTTCTTGTGTGTTGCATTAAATGTAAGTTATGTCAGGAACTGTAGTGTCACACAATGTATATGTGATGCTATAAAAATACTTGCGCTTCCCAGGTAACTGACATACGGTTTAACACGCATTTGCTATCCCCAAATCACGTGAAAGTTTTTGTCTAGTAAATTTGTTCAAAATCTCGTATAATATAAAATATATTTCTTCAGAAGACGTTTAAAAATATGCTTATAACTAATTTTCAACAAGTATAAACTGCGGGTGAATGTTTATGTTATAAATCTGTGCCATTAATCTTCATTGCGTTTAAGTCACCAAACGTACATAGCTTAAGGTTCTTATGTATGTAGGCTGCATAGGTGTATGCGAGGCACAAAACCGATGGAGTGTTAAGAGTGTCGTCGGTCTGCCTATGTAATGCCATATCGTCTCTACACGCAAACCCAGCAACAGGCGCGCAAAGTTTTACTATTATTCATTTTCCTATGGGTCTCAAGTGGTGTCCGTATTATTTTATTTGCGATACTTATGGTTTATATTCCATTGCCTATTTATATTATTGTGTTTTTTGAATCCGGTTGGAATATTCTTAGATGCGGCAATTTAAAAAGGCTAATTTTAGCCATTTTGAGGGTCTTGAAAATCGTGTTTCCAATAAGCTATCCTAATGTTTAAACTAACATAGACATTGTTTGAGATGTGTTTTCTTATCATAGATGTACAAACATAATGCGCGTTGAGATGTTTCTTCCAAATATGATTACTTGTAACTCGCTGCAATGCGTTTTAAGAGCAGGTAGACAGGGACCTTAACTTTGTTCTGTATCGACACTTAAATGCACGGCAAACTAGGCCAACACTTGTCAAAGATTTTAGCTAAATATCAAGGCCTTAGATCACCGATATAAAGCCACGTTTAGCTTCAAACAGGGGCAATACGTATCACCACATCGTCCCACGAAATTGAGTTACACCAATAAAAATTCTGGTATCGGTTACTATGATAATTATCTCTTTTTATATTAGAATGCATCAATCGGTACGAGGCAAATGTTATAACTTGGTTAAGGTAACTCGCTTCGCATCGCCCTTGCTTTAAATCTTCGAACATATATTCTAATGAAATATATTATTATGTATTTTCAGTTGCGATTAAAATTATAAAGTTATAAATGTTGTAAATATTGAATCAAAAGTCATAAGTAATGGTATAGTTTAACTTTTTCTAACAACGTAGTGTTTCAAAATTTAATCAATTATAATACAGGAAATACTTGAGTTTTGTCATACAAATAGACGCTAAAGTTTTCAAGTGTAATTTTTTTGTTTTGAGAAAACTGTAAGCATTACGTAATTTTTCTCAAATGTAAATGTTACGAAATTCGTAACAGCTGGTAGTAATTGACTAGACTGGAAGAAATTGAACAAAAGTGAGCAATTTTGAGGTGTGTGTTGATTGGAAGTACGTAAAATGTACATGTCGATGGTTTTATTTGTAGTTCATTATACATTTCAGTTTCGTCAAACATTTTGAAGAATTTATAAACTAGATATTAAATAACAAAGAATATTGCTATTCTTCGTGCCGTGGCTACCTGCTTTGTCGGAAACAGTGCAGTACAACCGCTCGGCTTTGAAGGCCGCGAGTGCAGGTTTATTGGTGTTGTTCTAATGTCGCGAGCACGGGTGTGTAAGCTGCCAGACGACAACGTTATTTTACCAGGTAGTTTTGGAGGTACTCACATTTGTGAGGTGATATAGGTGGTTCAGTTTAAAGTGAGCACTGCCCAACATTTATAACAATAAAAACTATTTAAAAATTGGGATATTATAAGTAAAGTTTTGAGAGTTGCGAAATGCTTACATTAGTTTTTAGTTACTTGGAAGTTTTCATATTTAAAATATTAATTATGGCGGCATGATGTTCGACAGAAAATTGTAAGCAGTTCTCAATTCATCCTGATGAACCACTTGGAAGAGATAGTAAATAAATATAGACTTTATTCGTCCAGGAGTTGAAGACGCCAGTATCTGAAACCAGCAGGGTGGGGAAACGGTACAAGTGAACGTGAACGAGCAGATATTTAAGGGTTGTGTTTTAATATGTTATTCCCTTTACAACAAATTTTCGAAAAAGTCTCCGTCAACATGCGAACACCGTGTCACACTTACATATCTCCTACTCAACTGCGACACATTCGGTCAGTTTCTGTGGAGTAAGCAGTGCTGATGATGAAATATGCGACTAGAGTGTAAGTTAATTGAAGTAGTCCCTACCAAATCAGCCGTCGGTCTACGGCGTGAGAGGTCCTGGCTTCGAATCCTCGCTCGGGCATGGCTGTTTCACCTCACTTCACCATTATCAGCTATTAAGACCTCGTTGTTAAATGGCCATAAAGCTCTCTCGCGTCATCACGTCTTTTTAACCTAAGTGGGTTTATCCCTGAAACCCTAGTACGGGCAATTTATGACTGATCACTACTAACACCGGAGTGAAGAAGACTTCATCTCCAAAATGCGTGCTACATATTAAGCAAGAAGGCTCATCACACTCTTAGCCCAACGAGAGTAGTTATGGAAAAGTACGGATTAAGTTAACTTCTCGTTGGCAGCGAAGTTATTAGAGGAGAAGCTGATACAGGAAGAGATGTAGGAATCGCCTCTCGCCTGATGCGAACAAATCTGTCAGAGAACTCATCTCTAGTCGTTTAGAATTAAAGTATTTAACGACAGTCATAATAGCAGGGCGGTGAGTAGAAGCTGGGTGCGCGCTCATGGTGCTCGTTTCTCGGGTAGACCTGCTATCACCGGTTCTTACTTCCATCCATGGTTATCCTGACAGGTGGTCGACTCCACGCGGATTTTCATGACGCTGTTGAAACTCTCCAAAACGAAGACATGTCTAGAGAAATGGTCTTGTAGAATCATCGCCGCCTATGGAAGATATCCTATAATGTAACAGCGGAGGGGAGCAGCATATGGTCAAGAATTGCTGCGGCCAAAGGCAAAGTCCACCACTTTTCCACGGAGCGAATATTCGCGCACATCACCTATAAGTATAAATACTCGAGACAGGATTGCTGTGGTGGGTGAAATTTTTTCATTAAACGCAGGTTTTTCTTCTCACGTATAGCAAGGCGTGAATTAACAGCTATAAAAACTGCAGTCACATCGGTTACATTTCATCCAATCCAAGATTGCAGCAGAAATAAACATTGTAACTGGCGAGCTTTCACTCATTGGCTGGCTGGTTGGTCAACAGTGTTGTTGCCACAGGGAATAGTTCCGATGCTATATTCCTATGCTATAGGTCAGACGTAGTGATTGAAACGTTAGGTTGCCGTTTTAATCCTCTCTAATATAATATCATTCTGTGCGCATGAAATAGAATATTTGCTTGTAGTTTGGAAGTATGTTTATCTATTATCGTTACGAGGTAAAAAAACATCTCAAGTAATCAGTACTCTGCAAGATGGCGGACGCGGCGTGTCGGGCTGGAGTTTCGCCTCCACGTGTCGTAAAGCATAAACGTGGAAAGTCTTTACAAAGCGGACAGAAGGCAGTGTTAATCTAAGTATATCTAATGACAAGTGTAAAGAGTTTCCGACATTATTAGTACGGGATGTAGTTAAGCTGGTTTCAGAAGAGAACGGTGTTTCAGAACGAGGCATTTTTAAAGCAATAAAGGAGATAAGAGAGATGGGTGTATTGATCACACCGAAAAAGAAACGTGTATGTAAAAATATAAGTGAAAAATATGATAAATTTGTGAAAGATGCTGTTAGGCGTAAAGTGCGCGAATTTTTCTTCAGAAATGAGCTCCCGAACATAGACAAAGAGTATACGTAGTAAACAGAGACCGTGATCTGCCAAATTTCAGCGCTCAACAATCCACATTTCCCAATTCTTAAAGCATTTGAATGGCGAGAATTATTGGGTTGCGACAAGTGTTCGAGGGTGTCGGGCGAGTTCGATCGAGGCAAGTAGTGGGAAGAAGGTGTTTCTGGGCCTCAAAAGGTTCACCGATGCTCGTTTATTGGGTCCACCATTTGAGAAACACTTTCAATTTTCTTGTCCATATACTCTATTTTTGTGTGCGTTAGCTCACTAATTCCCTCTATCTTCTTGTCTACGTTCTCGTTAACACTGTCCGTTTTCTTGTCTACGTTCTCATTAGCACTGTCTATTTCTTTTCTACATTCTCATTAATACTGTATACATATAAATGATGTCTTCCGGATAGTTCGCAAGGGCTCTCGGACAAGAAAACTCAAGGTTGTGCATGTTAACAGACCAGTCAACCAGAGTCTGTTGTGTCTGCTCGTGACGAACAGACTTAAGGAGTGCGAAGTGTTGCGAGTTGCGACTATCTGGCTGAGCGGTGTAATGCAATCTACAGTGGTGGCAGAGCTAAGACACCCTCCTTCCCCCCAGGCCATGGCGCTGTGACTATCTGACTGAGCGGTGAAAGAAGATACAGTGATGGCAGAGCTAAAAGACCACCATGTGCTCTGTACGGATTGTATTACCTTGAGTGGTGCCACAATAAATGAATACACGCCGTGATATCGGAGAACAGTGTAAGCTGATATAGCAGCGGCAATAACAAAAAGGTTCGGTGTACATTGTGCCGCCCATGTGCGGTGGCGACCACTTGCACCCAATATCGGGTAACAAAAGGAGATTTCGTGGTCTAGAGTATTCATGTTCATGCCCTATTTTGCGGGGTGGTGCTTAACCCTGATGCGACAACTTTCCAGAAGGTTTGAGATCAATGACTGGCCAAGAGAATTCGAGACTCTATGGTGACTATATATAAGATAGCTGCGGCAGGAGGAATATAGGTTTTGGCTGGCAGGTGCCTGGTGTGAGTTAAAGTGATAGTGACGAGTGGCGAGAAGTATTGGGTTGCGACAGGTGTTCGAGGGTGTCTGGCGACTTGGATCGCGGCAAGTAGTGGGAAGAAGGTGTTTCTGAACCACAAAAGGTGCATAGGTGCTCTTTCATTGGGTCCACCATTGTGCGTGATTAGAAATACTTTCCATGTACAAAGAACTTATATAGATTAATTATTTAGATATTATAACCTGTATGTAAATAGTAGTTACTTGATTTGTTTAACATATATTGCGATTAATCATTATAGACATAGTTATTTTGTATAGATAGTTGTAAATAAACTAGGTTAGCTTTATTAATTTACTTTCTTTTATCAAAGATCTCCATCCCCAAACATACCTAGCCCATCTTCTAACAATACTAAGCTTTCTGCTTCGGACAAGATTATTATGTATTGAATATGTATCCTTGCTCTTCCTACATCACGTGTCTATAATCTGTGCTATTTTAGCCTTTGAGAACTAGCAAAGGAGGGCATATTCAACCACTTGGCGGAAGTGATACTGGAATACCTTTTTAGTTGTCATATATTTAAATCTAGAAACTTACTACCTGGCATTACCTTAGTAACCTCATGCGAAATGGAATCATTTTCAGATATAAGTTATACATTCAACACTATTTTACACGACTTTACTATACATTAACAAACCCATTAAAATATCTTACATCAACATAACATAAGGCAAACCACGACGTGGCACATTTTTTATTCAATTTAGTAAAACGTAATTACTAGGGACATGAAAATTTCGCAAATTCAATTACCTGTATGTTGGAATCTTCTATCCTATGTAAACTCAAGCCCCATCTAGTCGTTCATTGTCTGCTGTTCCAGTGAGTTAAAGCTAATGGACAAATGATAAGGGCTTAAGTATACATATAACAGTGCATTCTAACATGCAGGAAATTGAATTTTAGAAATTTTCCTGTCCCTGGCACTTGAGATTTCAAATGTAGCACTGGTCCGACAGCTTGATTCTGTATTTATAGAGTCCCGGATTCGATTCCCGGCAGGAGAGGATAAAATTTATTATATCCTCCCCGGATTCATAACTGGGTGTTATGTTTGTTCCTTCACGCCCATCCTTGTGTATGTCAATGGCAAACCACCACTGTATCATCTTCGTCTATTATCGCCAGATGTCCCCTCTCCCCTGAGACTGTCAACTTCCAGAATATATCATGGAAACGGCATAAAAAAGTAGTGCTGTTGGAGAGTTATGTTGTTACATTGTGCAAAACAAAACTTCTAACATATTGCTCACTACAAGCCAAAAAAGTGCATAATTAAAATTTCCTGTATTTGAAACATCCCAACCAGATGAATATACGTATGGAGAGAACATTTTCTCACCTTTGCTCCTATCTGGTTGCCACACTGGCCTGCCTGTAGATGTACGATCTCCCTCATCGTGAGCGCACGCCTAGTCTTCGTGTTATGGAACCACGTATACTGACATACGCGCTGTTGATAGGCCGTTTATCTCGAAAGTACGGAGGGGCGTGTCAACAGTTATTATCAGGAACAAGTGACATGGCTTTGCTGCAACGATAAACACTCGAACAGTGTCACCAACTCACCAAGATAATTTCGCGGAATTTGTCATTTGAAGGCCCATTGCGTTACCAAACCCATCCCACGATTCATTATTATTACACAGAAATTTTCTTACAAATTGTGGCATTGAAGAGCAGTTGAGGAATATTTCCTGTAATGATCAGTCACAGTTCTGTTTATATTTTTCAAGTTTAAATAATGTATATATGTAGTCATATTTGCATGCGGTAGACAGCTAATAGATCGGAATTTGTTTTTGGTGTTGATGCTTATATTCTATTTAAATATTATATGTCACTCAATTTGTCTAAAACGATATTTTTTATTGTACTATTTTTAAAATATTTTTATTTCTTTATTTTGTTAATTTATACACTATAAAAATTCAGCACAACTGCCGGTTTACAATTTGTCGTATGGAAACAGAATTACTAACGAAATACATAATTAAAGAGGAAAAACACTCAAAAAAATTACATGAAATATTATTAGAAGGAGTTACTTTAATATTTGTTTACATGCATAACATATTAAATATTAAATCAAAACACGATAAATGCACAGAGAAAAAAATTACTCGCAATCACATATAATTACTTTCAGTTACTGTAACTGTTATTTTCTTGGTTACACCAATATGTAAGTTGTAAATGTTGTCTGTGAAGCAACCTTCTTCAGTTTTGAGGATTTTGGCCTGTCAATAATAAACACATATATATGTCTATATATATAAATTGGTAAGGATCTTGTCATTTTCAGGTTGGGTGGCAGCTCGTTCCAGACACGGCTAGCCATGTAACTGAATTATCACTGGAATGTTGCGCTGGTGTGAATTGGTATTTGGGAGTTGGTTTTATGCCATGTGTTGTAGTTATGGAGGGAGTTTAGTTGAATTAGTTTAGACGCTAAGAACTGCGAAGTGTTGTTGATAGTAATTGATTTTAATTTTTGTGTAAAATTAAATAGTCGTCTGCTTTCCACGTTTAAACAACCAGTTTTTTTTTAATGGTTCTGTGACTTTTTTTTTTTTTTAAGTTGTAGATGTGCCTAACACATGCATTATGTAATTTTTGCACTCTATTTTTCGACGTGTTATCTATATTACGAAACAGGCCTGAACAGTAGTTGAACGGGGGTAGAACAAGGCTATCACAAATCCTCAGTTTTAGACAAGAAGGAAGAATACATTTGAATTTATGAAGGTGTTTAGGTTTGTAGTAGCCGGTTTGGAGGAGATATGAGAAATGTTTGTTCCAGGAGAGGTTTGGGTCGAAAGTAATTCCAAGATTTCGGTATTTCTCGCATTTGGGGATTACCCTTTCACCGATTTTAACTGGACAGTTATGGCCAATTTTTGTAAAAGATTATTTGTACCTATTATCATATAGTTACATTTATTTGCGTTTAATTTCTTTTTTTTTTCACAACTGCTATTTAAATACTCTATATCTTGATTGATTTTCATTATAGTGTTTGGAGTTTCACTGGGACTACTTTCGATGCATAACTGTGTATGATCTGCGTACTGATTACATGACACATGTTTTAAGCATTTCGGCAACTCTGCAACATAAATAGAGAAAATAATTGGGGCCAGAATACTTCCCTGCGGTACACCGGATTGTACGTACCCTTAATTTGACTTTAATGTGCATGCGGCAGTTGCTAACTCGACTTGTTTGCAATTCATTAAATAGTTCTTAAACCACGTGTAAGTTCTCTGTGATACGCCAACTTCAGCGAGTCACCACAGTAGAATATTATGATCTAGAGAATGGAAAGCGTTAGAGAAGTCTAAGAATACTGTTATCAAAACATTCGAATTTTCAAGCACCTTAAATGCATTGTCCGTTACGTCACTTAAAGTATTTTTGGTTACTGCAGAAAACACGTACTAGTAATGACTTAAGCCTAACCTGACATGTGGTACTCAGTTGTTACTGTACATTTGTACCGAAGTTGAAAATACATCCTTGCATATTAAAGAGTTTATGTTTGTGACTGGGTGACAGTCTGCGTAAAAATTTCTGTAACGTTATTTTGTCGCTAAATTTGTATGGTTGCGATACCGCTTTCTTGCGCACATTTGACCTAGAGTTCAATTTCCCAAACTAAAGTCTAAATGATTATGAAAAAGAAGATGTCTGTGATGATTCTGATGATGACGATGCTGATGACGATGAGAATGAAAAATAATATTATGACGACGATGATGATGTTCATGATAATGACGATTGCGATGAAATAAAAGAAGAAGTTTATGATAACGTGGATAGTGATGATGTTGATGTCGAAGATGATGAAGACGTAAAAAAAGAGGACGATGATGAAGATGATGAAGTTGATGATGATGATGATAATAATAATAATAGACTATACCAATTTAGTTTCTTTTATAATCAGATTCAGTAGAATATTGAAAGCTGAAAACGTTATAAAACACAAATAAGTAATATTATAAATCTGATCGTATTTAGAGCGCTATTAGTAATTCAGCTAGCGTAATTGGTGGACAACATTCACAGTGAAACTCTCGAAAACTGAAAATAGGTTT
>PNEQ01005035.1:0-41181 GCA_003012365.1 Medauroidea extradentata | reverse complement strand
TTTTTTTTTTTTTTTTTTTTTTTTTTTTTTTTTTTTTTTTTTTTTTTTTTTTTAAGAAACTGACACAACGTTTCCGCTCTCTTTTGCGGACAATTTTGAAATGCATTTTATGTGTATAAATTCACACATTTATCACACAACCCCACTTTTACTGCCCTATCTCTAATCCTTCTTTCTTGAGAACGCAACAAAGAGTTCTCTGATTCAGTGACTTCGTTTTCTCTCGACTAAAATTAATTGACTTGATTTTATTTTTATGCTTATATGAATTACCTTCAACATAGGATATTTCTTTGTCTTGGATAGTTTCGAAAACACTTTATTTCATACATTTCTACAATTATCGTTCCATAGTTTTTTTCTCTCTTTTTTTAAGCTTCCGTGACACAGTAACAATTGCACATTCATTTGCAATAGACGATTTTCAAATAAAAATTGCGTACAGAAAAAAATTAATTTACAATAATATGCATTTTATTAAAATGTTTATGTTTCAAATAAATAATAACTGTTGGTGCTGAGTACAGATTCCTACCTCCTCCCGTAAAAAACAGATTTTTTTTTTCAAACAATAAACTAATAAAATAAACCAGTTTTTTCGTCACACAAATTTAAGTACTGTACAATTTCCATTTTACATTTATAGAGGGCACATAAAGAATTATTTGTCATCTATATTACGCTACTAAAACATCAAGAAAGATAACGTATGTGTTGTGTAAATGGTATGAAACTTTTCAGAACAGATGTGGAAATGCCTAAGAAATAGTTTTCACTTTTTAATTATTTTTAAGTGTTTGTTCTTTTATGTTTCATACTTGACATATATATTGACTAGAATTTGTTTAAAGCTTTCTAATATTATTCTCTGTCATATACACAGGTTTAAAATATAATTGTCTGTATCATACGAACCATTTATCAGCCATTGGTGATACTGCTTACAGATGCTGATGTTTAATTGAAAACGGTAATATAGAACAACTTTGGTAGTTGGCATTATCATTGGCAAAGCAGGCATTTCAAATTTAAGTTCCAGTACATGTGAGCCTAACCCCAATTTAAATTGCTTGAAAAAATCCATACTGGTTTAATTAGTAACTACGTATTCATATTAGGAAGAGGTGAATTAAATTTATAAGGTGTTTGTTTACTTAACTAGATACATAATTATTTGTCCGTGTCTTGTAAATGAGTAATGCATATTGCAGAATTATTAGTCTATTATGGTCCCCAGTTGCTCTTACAGAATTTAAGTACTCGTGAAGTGTATTTAGAAATTAGAAAATTAATCGAGCTGTTGTTAATTTAGTTGGAACATTAATACAATGCAAATGCATATTTTGGAACCCAATAATTGTTTAGCCAATCTATATACAAATTTACTAGTGATATGTTGAGATTATATAAAACATCCCGTGTTAGAATGTACGCTAAGCTCGGTTAGATGATGCTGTTTGTTACTTACTTTTCCTTGGGTCGTAACACTAACTGTACAACTACTAAATTAGGAAAATAATAGTCTTCTTCTAATTTGTAGTCATATGTGCTATTATGACATCTTGTAGTATTAATTGTATGGAAAATATTAGGTATGTTTCCGAAACGTTGGAAAATATGTATTAGATCACGTTGTGTTACTTCCCGAACGGCGAAGGTATTTTTAACATTGTACGAATGGAATACATGTGGAATTATGCAATTTACATTCAGTCTGTCTTATAGTTTTCGAAATGTTACGTAAGACATTAAATTATTTACATCATGCATATTTTCGAAACCAAGAACAGACAACAGCAAACCTTGACCAATGTAAGATTTAAATAAATGTAAATTAATTTTTTTTTTTGGTTCCTTCTAACAAATTATTTAGTAAGTGGGGCTTAAAATCTTAAATGATCAGTGTGTTACTTTATAAAATTGCTGGTTCGATTTACTACACCCATTTAAAATTAAAGCGTTGGTGATAATATTTCAAGATATATAATTTCGATTCAGTTAATTTCATATTACACGAAATTATGTAGCAGTCAAAAATAAAGCTGAAAAAATATACAAACATTTTAATCATACTCTCGGAACTTTACATATTTTTATTTAGCTGTGCCTTAATATCTTCCAAAATACCCTTACTAGAATCAAGTCGTGGACGAAAACAACTATCGAAACATAGTGTTTTACTAATATTGGTCCAATAGTTTCGGGAATATAACATAAAAAGAACTTTGTGTACCTGTAATCAGGCTGTAAAACGGCGGACCTACCACAATAATATTCTTTTGAACTCACCGTAGGTGATTGAAACAAAAAATTTAAACTTTGGAGAGGAAAGGTCAAATATTTACTGAGATATTTCATAGCACTGGTTGTGTTTATATTGCTGCCATTGCGAAAGTAAACACTAGATACTACCGAAACATTGTAATATTAGTTGTAGTTAGTAAATACAATAAAGTGTAAAAATAAAAAAAATACTTTACTGTCTATAATTTACAGACAGGACTGTGATTTAACGGACCTTTTTTTCCATCGATTGTAGGCTAAAAATAAGGCCACTGCCCAAGGCCATGCTCTCTTGTTTCTACTGTTTTTGAGAATATTAAAATTTAAAGCTTAAGGGAGCTGCCTATCTTGAAGCCACGGCGGGAGCAAGCATAGGGTTTTACAGGTTAAATGATTTTCCACATGGCTCAGTAACAGTTGAAGTTACATATATGCCACCATTGACTTTTTTTTTTGTCTCGGTGCCGCGTACATTGCTATGGATTGTTTGGGCAGTTTTTTTTCAATACCCTGAAAACTGTTGGCAAAAAAAAAGCATTTTTACACACAAAAAACACGTGCAAATAGCTATTCATAATTTATTTTCTGCAATTTTATTTACGTAGTAATATTCTCTTTTTCTCGGCGCAGAAAATGGTTTTCGTCCGGAAGCAGTATCACAAAAGGTGACCGAGTGCCATTGAAAATAATTTAACATGTAAAACCCTATTATTTCTCCGCCAGGGCTCCGAGGTAGCCAGCGCCCTTAACGAGGACAGACATCAAAAATCTGTTCGGCAGTTATGTTTAAAATGTTTTTTTTGCAGTAATTGTTATACGAAATTATATGGTTTTGAATAAAAAGGCAATTAACTAGCATTTCGCTAATGACATAATTAGCGAAGCGCATAGTATTTACTGCTTTGAAAAAAAAAATTGCCAACATGGAGGAGACGATTTTAACAAAACTGCGGAACAGATTTTTTATATATGTTCTCGTATAGGCGTAAACAATGAATATAGGTGAAAAAGTATAAACAAGACAGCATATTATATTTAAAGCCAAATTCAGGTAGCTGGCCTACGTGACGCCAACAAAGCCGGTTTAATGGCTTCATTTATAGTGTCACATTATTGTTCCGTTACTTCCTGCGCTCTGCCGGGGAAGACGTTCCAGTTAAGCGGTGGCCTTAATAACTGTCGTGTCAATCTGTTGTAATTCGAATTACTTTCTTTATTATAATATACATAGTATTATACCAAAATTGTGACAGAAAAAGTCGAAGTAAATTGATATTCATTTACTGTATGCTTACTTTTTTCTTTTAGAATGTTTTCCAGCTATTGTATGTTACTATAAAAGTAATCATTATTTATGTAATAATATAAGTTTTAACACTAACGTCTATCCGTTGATACGTCCAACTGCTGTAATAAACAGTTTATTATTAAGACATAAACAGTAGTGCATCGCACTGCTGTCCAAAATAAATGAATTTTATAAAATAACAATAAAACATCATGTAGTATCAAATATATTCGACTACAAATATACCTTTAAGTTTTCTAGCTTTCTAATTTAATACACTCCAGATGTCTGTATACAATCTTATACGGCATGACTCACGTATAAAATATATTTATGAGGCGTCAATGTTTGGCGTGGATCAAACTGAATTTCCGCAAGTCTTCATAATTTTTCTGCAATCTGTACCTAAATATATTAAATGTGTCAATATCTTTCCAGGCGATTGCACTGAGATAAATCTGCTACTATAAATTTGGTATTAGCAATGTTGCTGCAGTAACCATAATTTTATCGATAATCATAATTATACAGTGATATATATTGTAGGGTAGATTATTAAAGAGCGTGGGCTTTAAAGGTAAAAATTACAGTGTCGAAGAATTTCAAATAAGTTAATATTGCCATTTTGATAAAATAATGTTTATTTCAGCAATTAAATGTTAATGCGAGACTTTTCTTTTAGTATACATCTAGGATTATTGCAGGCGGAAGTATTCGTTGACGTCATACTTGAACACGGCAGTCTGAACCGGTATGACGTAGGCATGTTGCAGCTGGCCTTTCCCAGTTTCGTCCCAGTGTTTCTTGATTATTTTGCTGATGTGGGCGTCCACCGGGTCTGTTGTCACAGTGACATTGCTGCAAGGAAGTAATGTTAATAACATACTACCACAACGACAAACAATATATTTATTGATTTATACACTTTACGCATGAATAATTTAGAGCCTATGTGATAAATATGATATAGGGCACTTAGTGTTGCAAATGCTGGGAAGTGAGTATGTATACAATTGAAGTTTAGTCTGTCTGAAATCACTTACCCGTCAGTGTACTGGAAGAAGTATATGTCTCTAGGAAAGCTCTCGCCAATGAAGCTGATTATAGCAGACATCAAATACCCACTGACATTCACCACGGCCTTCCCTGACTCTTCTTGATCAGTACCTTTGTAAGAAACTGTGTAGTTGAACTGGACCTGTAAGTATTATAGGAATAACTAATTATTTGAGACTTAGTATGATCTACTATTTCAAAGATCGTTAACGTTTAATACTCGAAAGATCTATGCATTTTCTACGATTGATAGGAAACATACTTAAGTATTTTATTTTTTCGCTTGTAGCCACAGAGTTTAATGGTGTACAGGTGTAAATGTAAATATACTAAGTTGACAAATTTATAATATAATAATTTTAATCAATACTTTAAAATAAACGAATATCAGTTCTTTGTGTAAATTTTAAGCCTTTTCAGGCAAAATTATTTCTCACTTTTTTTTTTGTAAAATACTTAAAATGAAAGCATTAAAACCACATTTCATATGTTAAGCAAAAGTGCAAAAGTGCTTAAATCGTGGCGTTATTCCAGAATATTTCACGGCTAATACTTTTAGTTAAAAACTGTTATCCTAGAATTTAATATTTCTTGAAAAAAATTATTTTAATATTCGTTCTCATTTCGTGATTGCAATCTTGGTAGGCTGAGCAGTTAAGGGCTTTGGAGTGTTAATAAATAATATTTCTACATTTTTCAATGAAAAATTGTTAGTTTTGTAGACGGTACTTGTGAGCAAATGTTTCTCTTACAAAACCATTTTTGCTCCCATAGTTATTTCATAACTGTGAGTCAAATATGCATGTTACGCTGCTATGCAAATTGATAAAAAATCAAATGACGTAGGCCTACTGAAATGTAATAAAATGCCATCGGCTACGTAACCTAACAATTATAAAATCACAACGTAATAATTTTAATCTTTAATTTTTTCCCGCATAAAAACACGGAAACAGTTTAATATTCAACAATGATTTAAATACAAAAGTTGTTAACTATGAGTTTTTCTAAAATTTGGTTACGTAGCCAATGTCATTTTAGTTCAATGTGAATTATTTTGATTTAGTACTTCAACAGGTTTCTGCTATTCGCATGACAGCGTAACATGAACATTTTGACTTTGACCCACAGTTATGAGAAAACTGTACTCACGTGTATTGTCTACAAAACCACTTATATTTCATAAAATATAAACAAACCATAAAGAGATATTTACATATAACGAATATTTTTATAATATTTGCAATTGTATGTTACAATTATTTATATAAATTAGGGTCAGACAAATAAGCGAACTATTTGGAAAGGATGAATACAGACAACGTTGGTTAAATATCGTTATATAGGTTGCTAGCGATAAAAGTGAGCATTTCTTAATGACATATTTTATAAAAAAAACTATAATTTTTTTTAAATTTTGACCTCAAACATTAACTTTGAGATTAGTGCTGCTCACGCAAAGTAATTGTTATTAAGTGTGCTTTGGTTACTATAGCAAACCGCAGGAAAATACCAATTATCTGAAAAGAAAAATATATAAGGTTTTAAAAGTGTCCCGTTTATCCCGAAACAAACATAGGATAATAATATTGGTTGTGTAACCATTGAAATAACATTTCTATAGGCTTATAAAACAGGAATTTATATCATATAAGTGGATTTAATAACACCTCTTATTACATCACAGTATTGTAACCTAGACGGTGATTAGTAAAATACACATTAATGGGAACAAAATGCATATGCAGAATTTTAAAAATCGAAGTACAGTTAAGATCAAAAGATATTAAGTCAGAGGAAAATTTGAGGGGAAAAAAGACAAGAAGCTACCAGCATAACTGATCAACCTACTTCCTTCAAAGAGGGGGCAAATTAACCCTATATGTTAAAGTTATTTACCAATATTCAGCAAAATTAAATAGTAATATTAATTAAGGGAAATGACGAACGAAATATATCAAATAAGTCAGCTTACTAAGCAATACACCGTAACCTACCCAGTTTGATTAAAATTAAGAAACAATTTTCTGAGATGTATGCCTTTCATATAGATGATTAATGGCCACAGATGTCAAAATATTACCAGAGGATGAACGATGTACACAAAAGTCCAGTCAACTTAACTGACTATAATATGCGTACAGAAATTAAAGAACTTCGGAAAAATATTTCCCCAAAAATGTCATACTACGCAAATATATGACATGTTCACAGTTGTAAAAATATGAACATACGATTTATGAAATACAGTAAAGTAAACTCAGCTTTGTAGGCCATATAGTATATATGTTCCACGTCTGATAAAATAAAAAAAATAGTCATAAGTCATACAGCATATTATGCAAATATATAAAAATTGCTGCAAGTATGTAATACTAAGCTAAAATGTAAAGTTTGTTGCCGTTTTAAAAACATTAACACGGGATGAGCAAAATACCCAAAAGTAAAGTCAGTTTTGTGTGTAGTATGTGTATCAAGTTTGGTGAGATTCTGAAAAATAATTCCTAAGATGTATAATATAATATAAAAAATATATAAATAGCAGCAATTTGGTATATTTGAACACAGATTAAACGAACGAAACAAGAGTTGAGTCAGCTTTTTATAAAGTACCCTATACGTAAAATAGGTTTGATGAAATTCTGAAAAAATATTTCTGAAGATATGTAATGTCATGCTAAACGTATGAAAATTTTCACCATTTTGATAATATGAACGCAGAGTGAACTAAATACGCTAACATTAAATCAACTTTATATGTGATATAAGCACGGCCATAGGGAACAGGTCTGGACAATTGGGTTGATAATTGACCCTCTTATGACTGATTGGCGCCACTGGCACTCTGGTGTTGTTTTAACATTGTGTTAAATTGAACTAGGAGAAGCAAGTTCGTGTTGGAGCCGCTAGGAGCACTTGCTGGTAAGACGCTTTATTGCATTGTTAAAACACCACTACATTGATAGTGGCGCTTTCAGTCACAAAGGGGTCAATTGAATATAGCATTGGTAGATAGGCTTGTGTCCAGACCTGTGAGTATAAGTGTACCAAGTCAAATTAAATTCTGAAGGTACTTCCTAACATATGTAATACTGTGCTAAAAATATAAAAATATCCGCGATTTTGAAAATATGAACACAGCATGAAAGAAACACACATAAATTAAGTCAGCTTTGAATGTAGTATATGTGTACCTAGTTTAATGACATTCTGAGAAGTATTTTCTAAGATATGTATTACTATTCTAAAAATATAAAAATGGCCACCATTTCGAAATTATAAATACAGGATGAGCGAAACACGCAATAGTATAGTCAGCTTTGTGTTTATTATTTGTGTGCAAAGTGTGATGAAATTCTGTAAAATTCTTCCATAGGTGTCTAGCTTAAATTAAAAATGTTAAAATGGCCGACATTTTGAAATTATGAAACTGGCGTAAACGAAATGAATAAAAGTCAAGCCAGGTTGCAAAGTACTATACGTGTACAGAATTTGATGAAATGCGGTCCGCTGGTTCAAAAGTTTTTAGAGGGGACACACACAGATATACGTGGACATCTAGGCACACACACTCGCAAAAGTCAGAAAAGTGAACTCTAAAAGCCTACTTTTTCCTTCGTAAAGTAGGCTAAAAATATGCAAACGGTTTTTAATATTTTTTATCAATAAACATTCCATTGTTACTTGCTTGTATTTATAAGTGCAACAACACAACTTCTATTAATCACCGTAATATATTCGTTACGTATCTTGCACGGATGGTGGCTATTTAAGAATATATAATTTCCGTAAATATTTATTAAACCCACACAGCTAACCAAAACATATGTACACAACCCCAAAAATATATATTCATGTGTTCGCGTTAATCTCTACTTTTTTATCTGATGTAACATCCTTTACATTTTTTTTAATTTCCTTTGTGCGAAATTATGTCGGCTATATGATCAATAAAACAGTTACCTACCTTTACATGACGCAGTTAATGCATTTCAAACAATCTATTTGAATTTTGTTCATCTATCTTAAATTGTTAGCAAAATAACACAAATATCTCATTTACTTCTAGATGTCGAATATATTCATTACACATAACTTTATTTTCAATAAAAATACATGGCATGAAGTTTTGATTAGTAGTTGTATGCACCGAGAAGGATTAAATTTTAAATGTGAATTACATAATATATTATAAAACAATATAAATTATTCTGATAAAGAAGCGAGTAAATTTAAGCAATTCTACTTAGAATCATGTTCACATTATTTAAATTGTAAGCAAATATCACAAATGCGTCATTTACTTTAAGATGTCGAATAAATTTTGTACACATAACTTTATCCTTATTACAAAATACGTCGCATTGCAAAACGTTTTGACTAGTGTTGCAGGCACCGAAAAGAAAGGAATTTTCATTTGTATTCCGTAATATATATTATGTAGTAATTTCAATTATACTGAGGAAGAAGCGAGATGTCACGGAAATGTGATTTTATTTGACAGAAATGTTCTAAAGAATTTGTAAACTTATAGTAAGTAGTTTATTCTGTCTCGTGTAAACATACCTTGATATCTATGTGTTGATTTACGAAGGATCATTAAAATGCGGTCTCATCTAAAGAAATGTAATTTTAGTCTGTATATTGTTCAGCAACTGACGGAAAACACTTATATACTGTGTACTACATCTTCCCCACCTGTTTACCACAGTCCATGAAAGAATATACAACGGTGGAACATACCTTGTGAGGAAGGATGTTGAAGCTCATAATAACAGCCAATGCCTTGCCATGACTGTCAAGAAGATAAGAAGCGCTATCCAAGGAGATGTATTCGTCTTGCTCCTCCAGGCTACCTTGGCTTATGTTCAAAAGTTCTGTGGACGAACTCTACAAAGCAGAAACAGGAATTTAAAGGAATTTATTTAACAATATAGCTCAGGAACATTATTTTAGACTTCTCGATTTATTATACTGTCGAAGTTGAACATTCGTTTCACAAAATACTTATTTCCATACCCATACAATATATAAAAAGAAATATAACTTTCTATTGCAGTAATTACTGGGAAATTAGTTTTTACGTAAATAAGTTAATCCACTCTTGTTACGTGTCAGAGCCGCACTTAAAAATTTTATGCTGATAAGATACATGTTAACGTATTTTATAAAACATCAGAGATTTTATGGTAAATGTAACCAAATAAACATCTGAGTACAATACACCGATTAACTACTTTAATCAATTAGTATTTTTATAAAGTAAATTCGAAAAAAAATGTAAATAACAAATCAGTTAACCACATTGAATGAATTTGCTACCTCATAACCAATATGCTTGCACACAAAGCAAAAAAGAACCGTAATGCGAATCGATTTACCACTATTATTTATTTTTAAATTTAAATAATTCATTTTCACGAATAACAAATGATTTTCAAATAATTTACTAATCATATGGTCTTATAATTTTTAATTGGTAGGGGAGAGTCTTTCAAATGAACCGAATATTCTAACCAATATCTTTGACACACGCCACTGCAGCACTATATCATCACAGGAAACAAATTTTTTTGTGACGCCTGTCTTTTGAAACGATACATTGTTAAACAGCGTAAATCTGAAATTCCAGTTTAAGTTTCTTATTATTTATATTTTGCCCGTCACATTTCTCACCTTATTCGTTTAAGATAAGATATGAAGGTCATCCAAGTGAGGAAAAATCGTTATTTTAAATTTGTATGAAGAAGTGTAAGTATTGCCGACGGTACTTCGTTACTTGAGAGAGTATTTCCTCAAAAAATAAAACAAAAAAAACTCAGCCAATTTTTACATAATGGCATTACAAAGTCAAAGATTGCATGTTTCTTGTTCTTATTAGCCGCAAAAACCAACGAACATAATAAAATAAAATATTCACACTGAAACTACATGTCACAGGCCGCTGCTTGACATGTTTCAAAATTAATTACTAAATACTTTTGTATTTAAAAAAATCGATAAAGATGCAAAAATTTCCCTTTTTCAAAGTTTTTTTTAAATACAAAAATTTTGTAATGGTTTTTAAAACATGTCGAACATGAGCACATGGAATTCAATTTCAGTGTACATTTTTTGCATTATATTATATTCACTGGTTTTGCGGCTTATAAGAACAAACTAGGTGCATAATTTGACTTTGAAAGGTTGTTATGGTAAAACTGGTTGAGCTAACCTTTTATTGTAAGAGGAAAACGTACTCCCCAGGAAACATCAACAAAACTGCCCTATTTCATACAAATATAAAACTAAGATTATTCCCCACTTGGAGACCATTAAACAAAATTCGCAAAACGATAACTCCTTGCAATACAACAGTCTGCGTATCGAAATTTACTTACCACAATTGATTCGATAAGTTTTCCAGGATATCTGAGGCGAAGACTGTTATTTTTTGCATAATCAATCACATCATGTGCGTAGTTGATGGCATTTAAAGTACCTTCATATGCCCTGAAATCGAAATAAGGGATTTTGTTAATTAAGACTGACAACTATACGATAGTTTATTTCTCTAAACACACAGTATAGTCGTATTAGTATATATATATATATATATATATATATATATATATATATATATATATATATATATATATATATATATATATGTGTGTGTGTGTGTGTGTGTGTGTGTGTGATGTTCGTTTGGTACTTAATTATTTTTAAGTTATCATAATGTTTGTTTTTTAAATAGTGATATGGTGTACGTTCCCAAGTCTACTTGTTAAATGCAGTGAAGTGTGAATATTTAGATTGCATGTAATTGTGAAGTTACGAGTGTCTGTAGGGTGACATGAAAGAAGTATGATGGAATAGCGACAGCATGCAGCGGTCTGGAAAACGAGAGCGTCCTCGTGTCCACCACTTTTCTTCGGAAATAGAAACCTAATGAAATGAAAGTGCTGGGAGGCGAATAGTCTGACCATTTCGCTACCGCGTATCCCATATATTATCTAAGTTATTTCGGCTTAATTTTTGTTTGAAATCGAAAGAAAAAATAAACAAATGCATATGTAAAAGTGTTCGTATACGTAACGTTACCTCTACACGAAAGTATTTTGCTCACATGAGATGAATGGACGAGCGCGGAAAGCCAAATATGCGCCAGTGCATATCGTTCACACAAACATTAAATAAAGGGAAGTAGACTTATTGTTTGTCTATATTAGTAACAGAAAATATAAGTAAGGTGTGCTGTGATTTTCATACAAGGGTCTCACTTATTCAATTCAACTTTTTTTTTTCAGCAAGTCACGTGAGCTTTACGTTTGGTCGACATCGAAGTCACTAGAGACGGTGACACACAACTCTACACAAGGACAGGAACTCCGGAAGGAATCGGCCATTGCTTTGTTACTTAGCCATCCTAGCATTCATCCGTAGCAATTCAAGGAAACAAATGAAACCCGATATTAGGTTGTCTAGAGCCGGGAGTCACACTTGGGGTTCACTCGAATTCGCATACAAGTTGTCGTCGTTGCGTCACATCGCTTAGTTGTTTTATAAACAATGAAGACGTTACAATTACATATTCAGCTGAAAATGAACGGTCGGTGTAAGTCCCGCGAACATTCATACAACATGAGCATTAACGCGCGATGCAAACATGCGTAGGTTTACCTATTAGCAAATTTCTTCCTTTCCAGAATACTCTTGCGGCATGGACTAGCAAATTGATTAAGTATGGGTGTTGTCTCTTAAACGTTGTATAGATCCAATAAAGGCATAATTTATGTAGACTATATTCATGCGAAATTTTTCGTCTGTACGTGGATGATGATATTCTCTAACGGGATCCTGAAGAGAACAATATTTCCCGATTTGTCGTCTAACGTGAGTTTGGTACACTAACGTGTTTTAAGAAGGTGTGACGAGAAAATATTGAAAAAAAAATTTTAAAATTCAGATTGTCTTCGGACGTATGCAAATATCTCGTCATTATTCCTCACTGTAAAGTCTGATTCCGAAACAATATTTTTTTCAATTTTTTTAATTATTATATAAAGTAATAAGTAGTCCATAGTATTTTAGATTCCTGACAGAAGCACAGTATTTATGGATATTATACTACATTCGCTGTACTTAGATTATTTACAGTAGTTACGAGCGAGCTGCCATGTATTGTGAACACTTTTAACTCATGTTGGGGAGATCTCTGGTGCGATTCACGGCTCCGGACATTCTGATTTAGGTCTATCATAGTTTTCCGAAGTCGCCCAAGCCGAATGTTGCAATAGTTCCTTCACGAAACTATGGCTTGTTCATATCCCAGTAGGCTACTCGTGTAAAGTTGCATTAGAACGTCACTGTTCACATAAATGAGTCTCAATTTTCCACGCTCTTTGTATAACGTGCCGAAACTGTACCATCAAAATTCGCATAGTTAAGGGGAAGCTTGATGGAAAAATTCTATTGTTTTAAAATGTTTTAAATTTATACTAGATTTGTCTTGTTTTGTAGACGTACGTTGCATAATTTTTTACTATAATGCAATTTTTTAGCTCTCATAGTTTATTTATAACGACATATCAGAGTCCAAATTTGCATTAAACGATTTTATGCTTCAAAGGAAAACCAACTGACTTAATGGACTGAAAAAATTGACACTGAATAACGGTGTTAGAGGCTGCAAGGTCTTCTGTATAGTTATAAATAATAAAATAATTACATTATGTATTTAAAAAATCTGAAATTTAAATTTAAAAATTTCTTTTTTTTTTTTTTAATACGAAAATATTATTTTTTTGTTTTGTTTTTATTTAGGAGACGTTGTAGCCTACAACGTCGTTATTCAGTGTGAATTTTTTCCAGTTCGGTAAGCCAATTGGTTATTGTTTAAAGTTTCAAACTGTCTTATGCAACTTTGGACTTTGACATGGCATTATAAAAAAAACTATGAAAGCTAAAAATGTTTCAGTGTAGTAAAAAAGTGACAAAGCGAATAATATCTCGTACAAATAAAAAAAAATTAAAAACACAAATGTTACGCCATCGCTTCCTTAAGTAAAAAAAAAAAAGATGTTAAGGGATAGGTATGCTCTCTAATATATTCGATCTGCTTGTAAACGAAGATTGTAACATTTTTCTAGCACTATGACAATTGTATTTATATCAGAAAAGGTACATCAAACACGCAAAAGTTTTTAAGAGCAATGGTCTTACCTGGCCTGAGCGATAAGGCACACGACAGATACTATTAAAACAGTCTTCATGTTCGCAGTGGTTTTTCGTGTTTCGATGGTAGCTAGAATGTTACCTGGGACTTGAATATTTGATCATCCTTGCAAGTTCTGTGTTGTCAGGTTCAAACATTTTGCATTAGATAAGGTAAGAGGAACTTTGTACTCCCCTAGCTGTCTTATCTACAATAAACACTTTAGATTTATACTTTGAACAAACTACTATAATTGTTGCACTACAACAATGCTTCATAACCTGCCGGACTGGTAGCAACAGGCGCTACTAGAAAGAATAAAAAAAAATATGTAAAATGTTGACTTATTTGAATATGTTGCCGTGTTAAATCCAAATTTATTTTGCAGTGATGTCGTTCTGTTTGCCATGTTTGTGAGAAGCTTAATATGGAGACGTACGAACACATTCTATACATCACAGCATAGTACACTGTCAAATGTTCGAAGCTGATAATGTAGGCAGCTAAGTGACCACACAGATAAAAAATATCCAGTGCATTTACGTTTTTGAAACGTGCTGGCTAACTAACATGTATAGCAAACCCTATTAATTACATCCCCATTTTCCATACATTTGAAGTGTATGTAGCCATTCGTGAGGTTCCCAGAAGTCAAGATTGTATTTTATGCGGGTATATTTTATTATCACAACCATTACACAGTGCAGCACAGTTTTAACTTATCTGTACCACGAAAACAAATGGCATGAACTCATAGAAAGCCTAATGTTGATGCAAGTCAAGAATGCGGTACTGACTCGCAAGGAATGTTCTGTCCACACATTGTTTTGTGAATTGTTTTAATGCTTTCCTGCCTACTATCTACCGATTAAAGTGGTTCGTATGTTATTGAACATTCTGGTCTATTATTTACAGTGTATGAAACTGTGTAGGTCTAAAGTAAAACAAAATTTCGTCACTCCTAAAGAACACGATAGTAATCCACGCCTCGTGTTTCTGGGTCCCTCGCAGCGAAGTAAAAAGGTTTATAGTAAGTAGCCTCAGCCAAATTAATTTTTGGTAGACACAAAATTATTTCTTATCGTAACTGCAATGTTTTAATGGTAACAACTAAATGTTTTTGCTGTGAGCACTAAACACATTTGGACTAACAAAATATATATATTTTTTTTTTTTTGTGGAGTAGTGTAGAGATTATCTTTCAAGTAAAAGCGTTACCAATTGTTCAGTATATGTAGTTTCGTTGTCTCCAGGTAGCTAATTTTCTGATTTTATATAAAGCAGATATTAACTTTAATAAATACGTGCTTTAAAATAACTTTATGTAATGCATTACTATAGTTATTCTGTTTAACGCAACCAACAATGATTCTAAACCTGAACAAAGGATCGAGCCCCAGAAGACAATTAGCTATAGTTCGGAATTCTACGTAATTAACAGGCCTGGATCACTGACAGGGAAGGCCGCGGTGGCCGAATGGTCAAACCGCTCGCCTCCCACCAAGACGATCTGGGCTCGATTGCCGACGGTGAAGGTTCCCGGATTTTCAAATTTGGTAATTGTGCCGGACGATGCCGCAGGTCGGCGTGTTTTCTCGGGGATCTCCTGACCCCCTCCCCCACCCCCCCCCCAATTCCGGCACTGCTTCATATTCACATCATGTCACCCCTCACCAGCGCTGAAGACCTCGATGTTAAGCGTTGACCAAAATCTCTTCACACTCGGCCATTGACTTTTTACGTTCCTAGAATGAAACAATTATGTACATGAGCCCCTCTCTTACATTTGAGTTGCAGGTGGTAACTAAAAACACATGCAAACGCTGAGATACTACGATAATTAAAGAGTTTATCTGAGATATGCCTTCATACTATTATGTAACACATTGTAAACGGCCATAAAATTAATGTAACGATATATAATAATACGGTAACGTTGTAAATAGCTTTAAAGTTTTATTCTTGTACTATTAAAAGTTTGTTTATTTTCGTTTGCTAAGACATGAGACAGGTTGTAAGTTTAATAGCTCCTAGGTCCAGGTCGCCGAACGATGTGCTGAGCTGAGGCCACTAAAAGATTATTCGAAGACCGCTCAGCGTACATAAGTTATATCTGCTTATGATTATCATTAAAAGTGCGTTACACGTGCGTATACCCCATTTCAAGACTTCCATTTGTTTTCAAAATTGATTTTAACCATGCCAAAAAAGGCGAAAATTAGGTTTGTTTTTGTTATTTTTAGTCATTATAGTCTTGGAGCAGAATATTTTAAATCGTATAGGCGAGTGCAATACGACTTTAATATTTATATGTAATATTTCGTCATAAAATGATAGGGTCACCAGTGAATGTCTCATAGAGGCGAGTTGTCGGTGAGAAAACCACACATTAGATCAGTGACATGC
Organism: Medauroidea extradentata; assembly: GCA_003012365.1. Taxonomy (NCBI): domain Eukaryota; kingdom Metazoa; phylum Arthropoda; class Insecta; order Phasmatodea; family Phasmatidae; genus Medauroidea; species Medauroidea extradentata. Next base: position 24,952 of record PNEQ01005035.1, on the reverse strand, counting down.
ACTTAGAGGCTAGAGTGAGGCGTGATCCGCGTGTTGTTTCGTCCTTAACGCTTCAGCATTTCTAGGCTGTTAACGCGGAAAAAATATGTTCAACCAGACGTCAACCTTGAGTCATTCTATCGTTTGGAGGCTCTTAAATTACTCATTTGTTTTTTGTTCGAATGAAATACCGTAGAACTGCGTAACTTGGGACACGTTGGGTAACTTGGGATGCTATTACAAACATTTTTATTTTTCTAAATGAGGTAGCTGTCAATTATATTTATTGTACTGTCATGTGGACATCCATTGTTTGTAATTTATTTAAAGCAATTTTTTTTAAAAGGTTTCCATATGCGGGAAAGAATAATTTCGAATTGTCCTAAGTCCCAAGTTACTCCGTTTTGCGGTAATGTTTTCTTTGAAGTGGGATTTATTATATACAGATTTAAAAAAAATTGAAAGTCAATTTATTATTTACGAAGAGGGATGTTTGAAACGTACTGTCTAATAATTTCGATTTTAAGTTTGTTTGAAAAGGTCTACCACTAAAACAGGTTTTGGCGCTTTAAGACAATGAATCGTAGAACCTTTGAAAGAGTTGTGCAATGCGATTGCGTGACTGGCTGTAGATATTTAGACATTCTCCATTGCCATGAAGATGTCTGTCAATGAAAACTATAGAGGATAGGAACACATCATGAATCAGAGCATGCTTTAGTCAGCAGAATACATGCACAACATAACATTCCATGAATAGAATCAGCTCAAATACAACTAGGACAGCGAATACCCGTAACTTCGTAACTGCTTGTCATCTCATTTTCACTTTGCCTACATTTTCCTTACTTTCTATAAGTCAGGTTTTTGTGAGACATTTTTATGAAGGAAGTTCTTCAGACGTGAAACAGAGCAGGGACTTATACTGGTGTAAATACATAACATAATTTTTAAGGAATACTTTGAAAAATGTGAGACCTGCATGCTTACTTACTATGCTCAAATAAACGTTCGCATTTTTCAAACTAGCGTATGGTTCTTTCTTGAAGAAATTGTTTTATTTAAGCCAGTTTTCGTATTAAACACTGGGATTTTGCAGGCTGCAAAAATCTAACAAACTCTCAAGACACTTTTGTGTACACAAAGCGATATATTTTTGTATTTTTAAAAAATTTATGAAAATTAGTAAATTTTTGCATAACTTTGCCATTCGGCTACCATTGATACACTGACCAACAGTTACTGTAATTTCGAATTTATTAGTTAATTACTTTTTTTTTTTTTTGTTTTTAATACACCGCAATGGCCAATTTGTGAATTTGATGAGTGATTATGCAAAAACTGTGGGACCTATTTTTTTTTTTTATTTGGGGAAATAACGTGGTATCTGATGTGCAAAAGTTGAACAGTGTTTGGCACAAACATAAAAAAAATTAAATTTTACTGGTTCAACGCCCTTAAGGATCACGTTTAGCTTTTCAATATTTTCATGATTATAATAATGTAATTCGCCTTTTTCAGTCACTCCAGAAGCAATATTAAATTTGTAGAGCTTTAGGCTTAGACTTTGGTCAGTAGATATTTTACAACTTGCGTATGCTAGGGAGCATAATATTGGATTTTGCAACTTCGATGGCTGCTAATTATAGGCCTATGTTACTAGTATGAATACACAAGCAACCCACACCAGTAAAGTTTACAGGTCAAAGTTGTGATGAAATTTGTAATATAGATCTTTATCTAACATCGTTATTAAAATAAAAATTTCTGAAATTTTTAAACTATAATCTGAACTTCCTTCTTAATTATATTAGATGTCGGGCAGGAAGTAAATAATGTTGTGCATCAGATGCTTAATTCCCGACATTAATTACTTCAGCAAACACGTACCTGCATGTTCCTGTATGTTCGCTGTCTTCCATTTTGAAGTTTTGTAACGGAAAACAGATACTTCGTAAAACTTCTCTGGGATCTAATACCAAAGGACAACCTAGTGTTCGGCGTGCTAAATTGTAACAAAATAATAATTTATCCTAAAGGTACATATGAGATAGTGAAAAACTTTGGATCGGTACAAAATGTTATCACAGACGACGGAAACAGGATTATCACAAGAGAAGGCATGTTGGGAGACTGTTGAAGACGAGCAAAATTCGAGTTTTATATTATGACATTCTAAACTGCAATTCTTTGTACGAACCTGAGTACGATCCGTGAGTTCATAGACTACTTGCCATTCTGCGATGTAACTTAAGGGCGCGGCTTGCGCAATTTTCATCGCCGTGTTTTTTATTTTTAATTTATACCGTATATTTTTTTCTTATTTTAGACACAAAATGTGACTAAGCTTGGCCCTTATGAAATTTTTTATCTCTCATAGTTTTCTCACAATAGCTTGTTAAAATCAAAATTTGCGTGTTTCCGTTTTAAAGACTACACTATAACCAACTGACATACCAAACTGAAAAAAAAAAAAATGCACACTGGATAAAGATGTCGCAGGCTACAATGTCACGTACATTAAACAAAGAATAAAAGTCTTTTGCATTTAAATAAAAATGCCGAAACTTAAAATAAAAATTTTAAATATTCAATGTTTTTTTAATACAAAAATATTTTATTTTGTTGTAAAACATAACTGAATGTGTAGCTTACTACATTGTTATTCACTGTGAACTTTTTCAGTTTGGTAAGTGAGTTTGTTTTAGTGTCGTCCTTAAAACGGAAAAATAGAAATTTTGGCTTTAATGAAACATTACGCAAAAACTATGCGAAATAAAAAAACTTTTAGAAGAGGAAAATTTGTTTAAATATTGTGTCTAAAACAAGAAAAAACCGGTACAAATATAAAAAATAAGAACATGGTGATGAAAATTGTGGTAGACCGTGCCCTTAAGGGACAGAATTTTCGCAGGAGATTGACCCCTCTGTCTTAGAGCTTTGTTATATTCTGGATATGTTATCCGCAGCAGGTAAGATGTATAGGGCTAATGAGAGACTTCCATTTATCGTAAGATTCCTTGAAGTTGCGTCTCTACGAGAAAATAACGAGAAATCGGAAGGTACCTAAAGAGTGTATATCAGAGGCATTACTTTCCTGATTTATATTATATACGGAAGTGAAACTGCCACTGGCGATATAAATCCATGGAGCTTTAGTAACAGAGGGTGGATTATCAAAACTCGTGTACTGCCTTTCCAAAATGTATATTCTGTGGACTGGACAGAACCACAGAACCGAACTGAAATTCCAGATTTTATTTTGTTATTTCAAAAGGGCATTTAGATTTAAAAAAACTCTTGTCAGATAATAGGACGATTATTTTTATTAAAAAAGAAAATATATAATCATGTAATTGCTGAAATATTTTTTTGCAACAAGTAGAACTATTTTAAATACAGTTCACTGTCTTTCTTGGCATGTTGGACACCCAGCCATGCATGCAATTTGATATCATCCAGTTAGAAGAATAAGTTCACATCATTTTTAATTATAAGCGACATTCGTCGCTTTATTTATAAGTTCAACTAAACTTCCTCCGGCATTTACCTTCCTATATGGGAACAGTAATCTCAGCCACCATATATCAAAATGGTTGCACAGGAAGTGCAATTACCAGAAGAACTTATAGATCCGGAGCGAGACAGCGTCACTGCATGTCGCTGCCTGCCCATGAACTGCGTAGACTCCCCGCATCTTCAGGTAAATTTACAACACCCAAGTGATGACTTGATACACCAGAAGCGATAACTATAAGATGTAATTAAACGCTTGTCACTTCTCAAGTGCGTGCTGCTTTCCCTCAACATTCCTGGTCCTGCCTCCGCTTAGGGAAGGTCGGGAGTTGGGGTTGTAAGAATGCTCACCAAGGACATCCACACAAACGAGCAATATACCACGCAAACATGGCAAAACCACCTAAAAATAATAAAATTATATTCATCTACTAGTTGTAGACTATTTTAGCTAAAAAGTTTTCCTGCGAATTCAGAACCACCGAGGGCTGTGCTTGGCCTGCAGGACAGCCAATCAGAGGGCCGCAACAACCGGCGCAGTCCTCTCTCTGCCCAGTACATGGTCCGAAATCATGTTTAGCCATTTAATAATTTATATTACACTCACGCTGACTCATCAGGCTTGCCTGTGAGCTAGCATATTGTACTAATTTGTGTATTTTTGAGTTTGTTACTGCTATCTACTGGGGAAACTGGATGGCAAGAAGTCTTTATCACCTCGCCCCCCACCAGGCATTGTGCTAACCCACAGTGCCCTGGTTGAAGCAAGAGCCTTCCCAAAAACAAATAAAAGAAAGTAAAAGACAGCTCCAGCTCCCTCTCTACTAGAAATTTCACCCCTCCACAAATAAAGAAGCCTAGACATTCCTCAGTTTCCAGTAGTCTTTTATTTTTAATGCATGTAACTGCTGAGTGGTTAAACTCTTATTTTGTCAAGTGGGTTACCGCAGAGTCTATACCGGTTTTTCCCTCTGTTCTAAGATTATAGGTTAAGCTAAACGTACACCTAGGGAGATAGCCATGGCTCAAATTACGGCTATGTCTGCCCAATCCCTCTCTGCTTTAATGTATGCCCCCTTGCATGAAATCCTTGCCTTGTATGCTTATGGGACTCAGCCCTGAGGACGACTCAGGTCCAGTTCTTCCCCTAGACCTCCACCATAACACACTATATTAGGGTAGGTTAGGAAAATAAAGGTCACAGCAACAAACAAACATTATATTTCAAGTAGTAGGAGCTAGTACAGTAGCTCAGAACTTGTTCCTGGTGGCCCTGTACACAAGGTCGAAGGCTACGGCGGGTTGGTCGGCTGGTACCATGTGACCTGCGTTCCTCACCAACACCTCAGTCAGGCCGCCACCTGTCTTGGTGTAGCCGAACACATGGCTGCTGTTACCCCACTGGTTGCGCTCTGCCTTCAGGTACTTGTCGGCGTCTTTGAACTTCAGGTGTCGGAACATGTTCTCTGACAACGTGTAGCCAACAATGACGTCCAGTTGACCGTTGTAGAAGATGACGCGGTACCCGGCGTCCAGTAGTTCCTCCACCCAGGGCGCTACTGACTTCATCATGTCGTCTTCTAAGTATTCGTAAACCGTATCGCTCATGTCGTTGTACGCTACAGTGCCGACGTGCAGAGCTGTGCGCGTGGACGTCTTCTCCAGAAAATCTATATAGTAGTCGGATGTGCCGTCACCGTTTATTATGTTGTAATATCCCAGCTCGGAATTTCTTTGGTAGATATCTAAAGTGTTCGACCATTCCTGTAAAGAAAATAACGTGTGTGTTATTGCATTCTGTCGCTCCAAGCTTAGTACAGATATAAAATTGTTTTTAATGTAGTCTAAAATAGTTTTAAGAAGTAAGATTCTTGCAGTGTGTCCGTGACTCTATTCCCTCTTGTTATATATGCTTTCTGTGTGTGCTTTTTTAAAAACTCTCAAAAACATTAACTAATTTAAAAAACTTAATACTAAAATATTACTTACTGTACACATATGATATTAAGGGTTTTCGCTCACAATAGGAGTTAGTTTTAAAAATTAGAGCCACTTAACTATTTTGGGTGATACATCAATTCGAGAACAACATGCCCTGTCGATAGAACAAACACTATGTTGTACATAGACCGTACTACCTCCTAACACTATATCCTTGATATTTAAAAAATTGTAACATAAATGGAAATCAATTATTCAACTATCACAGTTCTTCGTATGGGCTTATAGTTGAAGTTTACAATGTTTTATGTCCATCATTTTGGATGATAAAACCACCCAAATTTAAGTTGTCAGTAGACCTAATTCTATGAATGGAAATGTTAATTTTTTCAAAATTTAAAATAATGCTTTATTTGAAATTGGTACCCATTTTAATACTTTAGATAAAAGTGAAAGAGCTGACGTATTATTTCTCCGATATTCACTTAACTTAAAAGTTAAAAATTTGTGCAACATGCTTACAAAGTACAAACATGTGTGTTTCTAGCAACCGTTTTTTTTACAACTAGCACTTTGTGAGGAAATAAAGCAGTTCATAACAATTTGGAGATTTGTCTGCTGTCATTCGCAAAACTCAACAAATAAATGAAGCTAATAATAAAGCTTTAAACATATTTCCAATCGTTAAGGTGTTTCCTAACGAAAACGGCAATCACTAAAACTATTCTGTTTATAAATTTCAAAACATTGTCGTTTTATGCAAAACAAAATACGTAAATAATTTGTGCTACCATTCTTTGAAAATTACTTATTTTACAGTAAAAATGATTTACAACTAAATCAGAAAACAATAAAATGTTACCAGTCAGATCTGGCACGTGTAAATATCACTGCCGACTATTCAATGTAAAATGGTTGGTAGGTAGAGCACATTTTCTTTTTAAAATGTATAATTTTTAACATTACAAAAATAAGTCGTAAACATGACACTATTATCATAATTTAACGATACTGTAATTTTAAACAATATCTCAGTGAAAAAGTAACTTGCTTCTAAATTTTTCAAGACACACACATATATATATATATATATATATTATTTATACAATATATATATATATATATATATGTTATTTATACATAATATATATATATATTATTTATACATAATATACTGTTCTTAAAAAAATGATATGAATAGTTTGCTTTACGTGTGTCATATGGGATTTTAAGTTCAAGTAATAAATAGTTTTAAAATAGGCATGATATGTTTACCAATTAAAATACAACTGTAATTATTAAAATTCGTCTAGGCAATATTATTATCAAAACGTTTGTATGGTCCGTCTGCCTAAAATTTACTATGCGTGATATATTTCGAGCTATTGTAGGTTTTAATAAAGTAAATAACTGGCTCGTCTTGTATGGTTAATCTCAAAGGTGAATACGTTCACAGTCTGCAAAAGGGACTGCTAAAATGTAATCATTGTGACTTAAAACCAAATATAGTTGCAGTGAATGCAGATACTAAACCGGCAACTCGCGTCTTGTGAACGCTGGAAAGAGAACTGCGGTTATGGGGTATATAAGGATTTTCGATATTTGCTCAATTTTTAGTGAATGTAGTGAAATTCAAGCGCGCATAAAAGCCTATGTTCGGTTTACGTCTTTGGCCATCTTGCTTACTGTTTAAATGTTTGTTTTTCTGCGAAATAACGCTAGGTAAATTCTGGCATAATTATCCTAGATAATGGGAACGTATTTAAGTTATTTTTGTGGATATTATTATTTTAAAACCTAAAAATTTGAGGATATAGAAAAACAAACTTATTAATTTGTTAAAACTAGTTCTTCCTATGCAGCATTTTTCGGAGTAGGCAAAATACAATATGAATTAGTTAAGAATGAAATAAGGCAACATAGTAATACCAATTTCTGACAAATTGGTGAGATAGATTTACGATGTCTGCTTCAATGTAGAATTTAAAAACAACATTCGAAAAAAATGCGTAAATAGCTATGCATGACCTTAATAAATGCAATGGCCCGTTCCTCTCCCATTAACTGGTATTGGATATACGTATTTGTTACAGTATAAACTGGTAACTGTGGATATTCACAGTTTATTAGTGATTTTCCACAGATTGAAATTGTTAAAACAGCTCCATTGGAATTAGTGAAAACTAGAGATTGCGTCAGCGAAATTAAACTCAAATATTTAATCAGAGAAATCCTCTTATTGAATACGTAACGCATTTCTAATTAACCTGTACAAAAATTAGCATAATTCTATATAAAATTTTATTTTCTGAATTACGTCGTAAGTTTAATAAAACCATGCACAAAACAAAAAATATAAACAATCGAAATCACCGGAAATCGAACTCGAAACGTGTAATACGTTATTCTCATCACTCTAGCCACTTTTTAAAATGTTTGGTACCATGGCAAGACATTATCCTCCTTACAGCGTCAAACACCTTCCTTTTTTATTTTTCGTTGGCTAATTTCAGTAATCCCGAGTGAAGTTGTGGGACAACTGTAATTAGGCGATTTTTGAGACTAGTTTAGACGAATACAAATGTACACCGATCCGAACCTGGGAATCGAATCTAGTATCTTTCGCAATAAGGCCGGCCGCTCAACAAACTAAACTACGGGGATCGGCCCCACTTACCCGATGTGAACACTTGAACAATGTAGTTGCCGTAAAATTAACTATTCGTTTCTCTATGCCAGTTACGTGGGTGAATTATGTACAGCTCTTTCATAGTAAATATCTTACTGTATATGCATTTTTAAAAGTAGCTTAACTTCATGAAGAGCAATAGTGTGATAATAAACATTCCAAAACTCGTATATCCAGGACTACTAAACCAGACAAATTCTAATGACTATATAGGTCTACTGTAAATACTACTGTGCATTTAAATGTATCTTACCAACCATAATTCACTTATAAATCTAGCAGTTAAATATTAAGAACAAGTTTGCTTTGGAAATTGTGGCCAACTGTTAATTGCACGTTGACAAAAATTATGCGAAATGGTTGAAATGGCGTACTAGTTACTGACTTAAAATACATTTTTCAATTGCGGCTTTGTAGAATTTGCACTGATTAAATAGTGAAGAAGACTTTATAATGCTATATGTTACCCAATATGTTGAGTTATTTAATTTAATATTTTCTTTTTACTTTCTATCAGTCAACATTGATGAAACCTTTGATTTGTTAGTGAAAGACCTTGCAACTTATTTAATTTAAAGTTTCATTTATTCAGATTAAGATGTCGATGTCGACCAGACGTAAAGACCTACCTTACAGCATATACAATAATTTATTTATGCCTCAATTCCCCACTTGCATTAATATATAAAGATGCGTTATTTTTACATATCATCTTAATGAACCTTGCAAGTCTTATAAGTGTGTTCAGAAAATTAGTTTCATCTGTAGTGTGTTTAAGTTAATTTTTTTTAAAATAAAGTACTTACCCCAAAAGCACCCCCGTACTCGCCCATTTTTATGAACTCGCGAGCACGGTCTTCGACACTCTTCATTTCCTTCCAGGTGCTGTTGTCCACCAAGCCAACTTGATACACGTAGTCGCTGTAGTCTAGTTGGTTCACAGGGTCTGTGAGCCCGTCTCCTATTATTAAACCTGCAAGAAAAATATATACGTCGTGTTTTTTAATTTAAATATTTTACCTTCCCAAAACACATTTTGTCTTAATCGTTTATTATATTTTTATGATTAAAATTCTCAGTGTCGACTCTACAAATAAAGACACAATACTCCTTGGTTCTCAGTTAAGGCCATTCGTTCTCTCGTGTTCCTACCTTTTTTTTTTAGCAATATTAATTTTTTACGCCTAAACGTGAGCAGATTTCAAAAATCTCTTTGGCAGTTTTGTTTGAACGCCCGCTTTATGTTGGCTTAATTTTCCATGGCTGTAAGAACTGAGGATTTATGTAACTATGAAATTAATTAATTACTGGTTAATTTACTTTTTAGTCGAAACCTTATTTTTTAAAATAAGCTATCAATGCAAAAACTATTTTAAACAAAACTGCATAACAGATTTTTAATGTCTGCTCTCGTTTATGCTTGAAAAATCAAGAGAGCATTGCCTCAACAATGTATACAAAAAAACTGCTTATTTTACACATTTATCACACAACACTAAGGCTTTCTCCAAGTCTCGCTACAAATATTAGGCTTTCAAATATTTGACAAACTATTCTATACCATCCAGAAGAGAACTCTTGAACATATAAATTGCCGCATAATGCTTACAAGTCGCTCGTAAACAATGAAGTTGTACATGCCACATTATGGTTTTTAAATCTTGGATTTAGCTAGACTGCCACCAAGGTTATCGACCACATTTCTCACTAACTTGCATGAAAGTACGAAAATGCGTAACCTGCAGTCCGATTTTCTTCCATTGGTAACTAGTTGGTTGTTTTCTTATACATGTGTAATTTCGATTTCAGCGGCAGTCACTCTGATTCTGGATCTTAATGTCCACCTCAATCACTACAAATATATTCCGGTCTGATAACCTACTAGAAACAGCCTTCCTTCTACTTTTACTTTCGGTTCAATCCACTGGTCTCTTTTATCCAAACTACATGTATTTCGATTTATTTTTCATCGTTCGCAAACATACTTCGAGGAGTCACTCAGAACAGCACATCTTATCTGACCATGGTGTTTCACATTTAAGTGCTATTTATAATAATGTTATGTTATAAAGTTTTGGGCAGGAGGAGACAGTCGTCAAATATACTGAACAACCACTAAAACTTGACAGTTAAAAAGAATCTCGTGTTAGTAACACATATTCCCATTAGGTTGTTCACAGGCAGTGTTCTGCATTTCTAACAGACGGGCATGTCATAAACTAAAAGTATTTTTCTTTCTTTCTTTAGTTCAGGTGCAACACAAGAATGGACAAAGCTAGGTGATATCAATGACTGGGGGGTGTCTTTGAGGATGGCGCTATCACAGACTTGCCTAAGCCACAGTAACTAGCACTAACAATTGTTACACATACATATGCAATTCTAGGTAGAATACCAACAATGAAGGTGCGGGCCTGCGGATAAGAAGTAGTAAAATCAATCGTTTCAAGGAATGATGCACCGGGTTCGATTCATAGTAGTTCGCTCCCGACTATCATATGTCATAAATTGTTCATCGTTACAGTTGGATTGCAGATTTTTTTATGTGCTCTCGTTTGTCCTTGCCTGTAGTTCATCCTTCTCTCTGTACGTTAAGTTCACATTATTCTCAATAACGACTAAATCCCCGCTGTTTAGAACTGAAAAATAACTCCACTGTTAGTCTCAATAAAGTGATTCTGCTGATTCCAGAAATTTCACGAACGTTATTGATATAGTTATTGAATAATTTGAGCCATCATTGTACTCGCTACTTTCAGAAAGCAATAATGAGTCTCGTTGCGTCTACCACACATATAGGCTGTTGTTTATTTTGTGTAAGATGATAATTTCTGTGCTATTAAGATATTTTATTTGCATTCGAAATAAAATTAAGAGTTCACACATAATGAAATGGAATTAAACCCATTGTGATATGACTTTGATAATTGACCATTGTGTTTGCTAATTAAACTGTCATATAGAAAAAGTACAATATGGTTAACAATAAAGATACCTTTAAAATTAATCTTCACGCTGGCGTTCGCGTTGTTCTGATGGATTGTGTGGCCAAGAGCTGGTACATACTTGCCTGAAAATAAAATAAAATCTCAGTTAATTAAAATGTTTTCATGTGTTCTCGATTTCTGAATATATGTTTTTGGGCAACGGTAAATGTGGTACAGTGTTATCGATTCCCGAAATTTGCAATAACTCTACAGACGGAAGTTATAATAAGAATTATAATTTTATTGCAATTTATTTTTTTTTTTAATTTTGCGTGACATTCAATTGAGCAAATTATCCTTCAAATTATAACTTTACAATTTGTTTAACGAATAAAAAAATTAACATACTAAATCGTTTTTTTCTTATTCTGAGTTATGAAAGTAGGGCACAGGAAATAACCACTTGTTCGTTCCCAGAACCAGACTAATCCTGCTCTTGCAGTTTATTTAAAATGTTTAAATTAACTGCAAAAATATTTGGAACTTAAAACAAGCTTAAGGAGGCAAGGTGCACACGTATTATTTTACACCCAAAATAAGACACCTTTGCTCCAAACTTACAAACATTACGACACTGAAATTGCTTGAGTCAGTTTTCCTCCGCATGATATTCCTTGCAATTCAATGATTTTAAAGAAATTATAAAATATATTACTGAACTTGACTAATAAATAAATTTTTGTATTATTCACTTTTGTAAATAAATTATTTGGGTTTTACTCATCAATAAAGTTATTCTATAACTTTATTTTAAGACGCGAGAGTTATTTTTATTGATCTCATATATATATATATATATATATATATATATATATATATATATATATATATATATATATATATATATATATATTTTTTTTAAGAGTCGCACACGATATTTATACTTTTTCTCATGATTCCTGAAGAGTAGTTTGATGTACACGAGTTGTTATACCGAACACATATTTCTCAGGAAAATTTACGAATACAGGTCACGAGATATCTATGATAAAACTCTGATAAAACTTCATTATCAGTTGTTTGTTGCCAAGTACTCACCAGCGTATGACTCTCCGGCCACGAAGAAGTCGTTGGTCTGAAGATTAGGAAACAACGTGAAGAATTGTACCATCGCAGAATATAGGTCATTTCCTATCCTAGTTTGGTTTGTTGCGTAGTCGCCGCTCGTAGTGTAACTAAATCCTGTTAGACATAAAATGGATAGTAAGTGAAAAAAAAAATTACGACTGTGAAAACTAGAGGCCTTGAAACCGCTTATACTATAAATCTCGTACAGAATACCGAATATATTCCCTACACATGCATTATCCGAGATATGTGGCGAGAGCGGTAAAGCGTTAAGACTCGCATTTTGGAGTATCGGGTTTGATTCCCATCATCGGCTATTCTCACTTCGATTCAATGTGGTTTTTCCGAAATCACTACAGGAAAATAATAGGCTGGTTCCTCCGATCTGCATAATTATTTTCTAGTTTACATCATTGGGGATAGTTGTGTGTAACCAATTATTCAAGACATTGCTGTCAACCAGATATAACGACCAATGAATGTTAAGAAACATAAACATTGAATTGTTAACAATTTACAAATATGTTACGAAATATGAGGAAATCTATACGTACATTATTTCGGTTTATTTATATGATTAGGCTGTAAACTTCAATATTTAAACATGATTAGGATGTGCGATCGAAAAAACTCTACATTGAATTTCAGTTTCTGACACAGCAGATTTGTGAAGAAACTGAAAAATTAAATTCATAACTTCGGGAACACAATTCGTGTATTGGTTTTACAAGCGCTTCGCAGTAAATAAAATGTGGAAAACGTGTATTTTGTGTTACATTTTATCTTATTAAGTTGTCTTTCAAAATAATATAAGTTTCTTTGTAGCAAAGATATGAGTTGTTTTTTTTTCAACATAAATATTGTGTTAAATACAGTTTTCTCTACAAACATTTCAAACAAATTAACTAAATAACATATATTTGTTATTATTAATCAAAACTTTCCTTTGCGACAGAGTAACATTGCAGTGGATCATATTTAAACCAACATTTGGTTGTGGCAGCGAAAGTGTTTTATTGTGCACAGGCTTGACCAATATCCATAATGCCTTATATGTCATATAATCGGGAAAATTACTTTTGTTATTATATCAATATTAGCTAAAATGACATCAAAGTCACAAAATCTAGAAACTAAATAAACAAATACATGAAAACATGCAAAATATGGCAATCCAGGTGCTGTCTGAATGCGTTACTATCCACAAAAGAGTATGCCAGTACTACTCAGCTAAATAAATGGTTCTGAACTAAATTTAAAAAATATATTTTTTTGTAATGTTTTATCTGTTAGGTACTTATAAAAGTTTCAGTATAAGTGTAATTTTGTAGCTATTATAGTTTCTTAAATATGATATCCAATATATTTTCTCTTTCCGCTTCAGTCCAGTGTTACGGCACACCTGCCACTGTGGTGATGTGGTAGCACCTGTCACATTGGCTCACCCCAGCAAACCGCTCCCATTTCTTTTCAAGGACCTCCAGACTGCCACCAAAATTTTCGTCTGCCGAGAAGAGTTTCGTGGTTCTATTAGGTTCTATACGAGGGTCCTGTCCCCGTCCTCAACCACTCGCCGAAGACGGCGACTCTACTGGTGTGTGGCTGACAAGTCACAGTCACTATAGATTGCCTCAAACGATCGTACACCATGGAGGTCCATCCATGGCTTGTACAATGAACCGACCACGCCAGCTGCAGTCAACCTGTTGGCTGCATCAAGCTTACCGGCGCCAGTGGCTGCAACCAGCTCATCAATTTTATCCAGTACACCGGCATCACTGACTATGTCCAGCTCACGGAAAGCACCAAATGCGTCCAGATCACCGATAGCACCAGCTGCATCCATCTCACCGGCAGCATTGCCAGCTGTCTCGAAGCTTCAGTGCTCTGCCCTGCACTCTCACTGCTCGGCACCTCGGTCGACATGTTCTGGCCGGTATGTCAATTTCTCTGACCGTCTCCAGGCTGTATGCTGTGGCCTCACACCTGCCATTGTGGTGATATGGTTGCACCTGGCACAACTCAGCACACACCTTGCTGTAATTGAACACCAGCAGCTGCCAACCAGGAACCAGGTGTGGTGAAGCAGGCAGAGACAAGCCACGAGTGCAGCTGCTGTCTAGACGCCACATGTAGTTCTGATCTCCATGCACCAGCCTTTCAGCAGGTGCTCCAACATGCGCATCTGCCGCCATGCAGGGTACATTTACTCCCTGAGCTGGGCACAGAGGAGATGTCTTCTATCAACCAGCGACCTGGTCAGTAAGACTCTGCGCAAGCTCTCGCGCGTGTTCATACTGGACGTGGTTGTGTGTTAGAAAATGTCCGTATTCTGCATGACATGTGTTCACTAGTGTTGATTTCCTGACTTCCCAATCACACAATTTTAACAGCCTCTCCCTTCAAGGGACCCCAACGGTTTTAGATGTGCTTACAAAATTTCTGTAAAATACGATAAATTTGTCGTGTTCTAAATTGTCAGTTGAAACACGTCATTTTTGTTAGTATGGTGAGCATTAATTTTTATAAGTGAAATCCAAGTTAACTTAATGAAATGGGTGATCAAGAACTAAACGAATATGGTTAATCAGAAATTTCGCCTTCAATGGAAATTTACCATCTAATTTTATTTCTTTGTAAATGTTTAAATGCTAAATATATTTGAAAACTATTTTCTAAAAGCTATCAGTTACACACATACACATATACATATGTACACACAAAGTATTGATAAATCTGACCATCAGGAAGGTTACGTGTAGACAAATAGTGCTCACAAATACAATAAAATTAAGTAGTACTAGAGTTTTCTCACCTGCTCCTACAGGATTATCAAGGAACAAAAGCGAGTGGTTTTTGTGCCATGAGTACGGGTTCTTTATAAGCTTGGATGTATCTCTTGAAACAGTGAATGGACCCAACTCTTCGAACAATCCAAAGAGAGACGTAGATCCAGGACCTCCTTGTAGCCAGAGGACAACTGGCGCGTTTTTGTAGTCATGCTAGAAAATACAAGCACCGAGTAATTATTCTTCTTCAGTTGTTAGGACTGCACTGGATAGTTAAATCTAGCATTGATTCAAGTCCTATTAGTCTACATCATGAGAGAATTATTTGTGTAACTTTAAATCTTATTAATACAAATAAATGCATATTTGCATGGTTTAAAAAATTAATATAACAACTTTTACAACTTCACAAATAAATCTACTATATTATTACGTTAGTATGGGTATATAGACAAATGTAGGGAATAATGACATAATCAAATATACTTATTTTACAGTCTCAAATGTGCAGCATCGTCTAAATCTAGGTTTTGGTCAATATCTAAAAATAATCGTAAATAACAAACTAGTAAACATTAATTTTATAATTTAAATATGCCTCTTCAAGAAATTTTTGTTGTTGAGAGTGTCACTTATAAACCAAATTGTATATATATTTTTGCATCGTTAAAGCTATATCTCATAAAAACTCAATTTTCTATTATTTTATAGCAGCCAACAATTAAATTTCTTAAGGTGTATATTATTTGTGACATTTTACGATGTAAATCGCATTTTATTACTTGGCCTGTATAACAAACTCTACATTTGAATATAGCCATTTTGAGAACTTTACAATTAGCGTCACATCATCTTTGAAAAATTTATAAACATCCGCAAAATTCTACTCATTCAAAATGTATAGTCAAAACAACCGAATATAAACCCTAATACAAGTAATTTACTTATGGTTACAAACAGTGCTGCTCATATAAGTATTTTTAATTGTGAGAATTTGCATTGTATACAGTACGGTCACCCTTATTCACAAATTATAAAACTTCGCTAGACTATAAATACTGTCCAGTGTAACTAGAGAAATTTTAATGACTGGAAAATTATCGATATGGCATTCGAAGAGTGAGAGCACAAGGTCAGTTATCATTTTGCCCTTTTTTACGTCTTTGAGCTATTTTCCACTTCTGTGCGCTTTAATGTGAACTACATTAGTAGAACAAGCTGGTATTGACTATCGATTGGAGATAACAGTACAGCTAGGATGATGTCAGTTGTACATTTTTCCCTATTACATATTCAATAAATACGATTAAACGAGCTTGGAGTGACACGTTGCATTATAGAAAACTTATTGAAAACTGCTCCAGGTAAAGTCTTACTCTGTTTTGGTCACGTGGAGCTTGTATATACTAAATGGATAGTTGTCAATAAAATTTTATTGGTCAAAATACGTAAATTTATTTTTATTCTTAGTTATTTAAGGCTATTTTCATCTTCCTTTCGGTACTATGACATAAACAGTTATATGTTCTGATCAGCTAGTATCTAAATGTTCAAATTAAATGCAAAATATTGAGCCGAAAATATTTAAATCTGCCTCCGACTAAGAATAAATGTGGAGATCGGTACATACGGAAAATATTGATCTTAAATTCAACACCTATTATTCTTGTACAGAGTGGCAAGCTCTTTAATCATTAGTAGGCTTAGATGTATTGTCACAACTTTGGCCACGTACTGATGGTATTTTTAACTGAGTTCCGCATGTGCCAAAAAAAAAATTGACCTCACAGTGTGTTAAAGTGCCACCTAAATCCCTTCTAAACCAATTCAGAAATATCCTACTTTGGAAACAAAGATATTTACAATTCCATTAAGCGCTTACGAAATTTGTTATATTTCTGGGGTACACGTTGGATGGTATTCCTCTTAAGGACATGAGCTGCTTGAATGCCACCAATAAAGTTGATGTTGACCAATTTGGGACTAGCTCCTGTCCAAAGACATAGGAAATAAACGCACACACACATAGTAACCTTGAGTTCGGCCTATGCTATACTTCTGTTTGCCTTTATTTTTGTTGCTACAATCCAAGTTCTGTCTAGTCGAAGGATTGCACTAAATGCGCTTTGTTATACGTATGCTAGATGCTGCTGCCACATGAATACTCAAAATTTTCCTACCTGTAAACCAACTGCTGGTAAAGAAATCGGTACTATTTTCTGTAGGTGTTGTTGGCGTAAGCATAAACTGTAGCTTAATGTAAATTAATATTTCTCGTGTAAAAAGATTGTGAGGTGTTTCGCAGTCAATTACATTAAAATATTTTATTAAAGCTTTAACATACCGCTTAATTGGTATTATTCGCTCAATGTGTTTTTATTTTAAACTTTTTGCTACACAAAACTTTTGATTTTAATGCTAAAAGTATAAAGTTGAGCTCAAACTCAAATATAAATAATATCTTAAAACAGGATTTCCGAGTTGTATAACCTAGGGCATGATAGCTATGGATTTAGTGTTTAATACAGGGATTCGTAAAAATTGTGTATGGAAAAATTTAGTTTATCGATGTGATATTATGTCCCCTATAATTGCTGGAAAGCGATATTAAAGGTTTTGCTTGAAAACAGGAGGCAGACTACTTACATCAGACATAAGTAACTACACGATTTGGAGGCAATGTTTAAGGACTTTAAAAATGTATTTTAAATCTAAGAAGTACCATGTTAGTGTAAATAATAAGAGATTCATGCTGGAAATGTAAAATATAATATGTACTCAAACTATTTTGAAGTAGTTATTTTTTTACTTGCCTGTCCTGTTGTATTCCGCAGGAAAGTTTCTGTCCATACAGAGCAGCCTGCCTCGGAGTTCTAACGGAAGCAAGGTTAGGGCTGTAAGCTCTTACATTTAAATTATGTCCGGTTGGGCTCAGTCCAGTAACATTTAACTATCTCTCTTTCGTTCAAAAATGATTTTCTACACTGATAAAAGTAAAGTATAGCTGACGAAATAAAAAATGCGGAAAAAATTTACGAATGGACACTTTTTGATGTTTTTGTGAATAAATATACTTATTTTCTCACAATTTTTGGTATATTGTAATAGGTCTGTAAGATCCTTTAGCAATATTGGACGTACGGAGACAAAAAGTCATAAGTATCATATATGTAGGTCCAAAAGTGACTCAACCAACGAACATTGTTTAACAGGTATCCTATCATTGTTCCTGCCAGGGCTCTGAGATAAACACTTATGTTGTTCAAGAGTGTAGAATGTTAAATTTAATATTTGTACGAAATAGCGTTAGTTGTGTAGATATTATTTATGGCTGCCTTGTCTTCTTGGAAAAAAATTTACCTTGCGTGGTATTCGCACAATGAGATGTCAAAGTTAAGATTTGCACGTTACGAGTTCATACGCCACACGAAAACCAATGTACATACTGAAATTAAATAATTTTTACTAAAATTAGACGTCACAGGGTAGACCTTAGAAGTTAAAAAATTACAAAATAATAAATGTTTACAATTTTTTTAAAAATATTATTGAGTGTTTTATAACTTTTAAGCTCTATCTTGTGACATCTAATTTGAGTGTAAATTATTAAATTTTTTTATGCCCATTGATTTTCACAAACTAGTGACATGCAAATTTTAACTTTGACATATATTTTTGAATACTTTGCAAGTTTAATTTTATTACATGAAAATGAATTAGTCACAAATAACGTCTACAGATCTAACAGTACTTAAATAAACATTTTAATTTTACCCTCTTGAAAAATAATTACGGAGATTCGCTTGCCTGGTGGTTATAAATATTCTCAACATACTGTCAAAACAAAATTTATATTAGAATTACTATTTCTGAACCCTTCAACACGGCTAAGAACGGCCTTTTCACACAGTAATATCTCAAAACCTACCACTCAAATTGATACAAATTAAATTTGGGTCCAGCAGTGAACACTGGTTCATATATTCCAGCATTAAAATACGAGGGTCGCCGCTTGGCGCTTATAGTCGCATAGTTGCAGCTGTATAATGGCAACACTGCGTGCCAGTTTAGCATCACGTACGTACAGGCAGTGACATACGGGCGCGCAACATAGTAGCTCTTACTGCTTCTTCGTGTCTGAGTCTCTAAAGGACAAAGCAGCTCTAGGCAGTAGGTGCTCTTAAAATTCTCCATCTCTACACTGCATGAGCTTTTCCCTTGAGAGGGTGAAAATTCATGCAAATATTAAAGCCAGTTAATCTACAGAACACTGCAGCGATTCATATTATTTAGTTAATAGGGATCGTTAATTTCTTTAACATATTTTAAGCAGAATATACACGACACAAGAAACGTTTAAAATTGTGCAAGGAGGTTACATAACAGTCTGGAACAAAATCTCATTCGTAAATTTCTCACACAATGTATATCTAGAAAGAAATGAGGAATTAGAACACATCTGAATTTTCGGTGCAAGCTTCCAAAACTTGTAAATAAATATAGGTGCGAAGTGTTTTCGAACAGCATTGTTTAGATATTTAGATATTTTTGCATGAGAGTTAAAATTACTATGTGCAGTGAAAAAAATTCTTAAAATTTTTGCAGTTTCTTGTTGGCTCAGTGAAATTGAATACATATCTACTAAAAAAAAAAAAAAAAAAAAAAAAAAGACAGCCTGCAGCTGAAGAAACGTCAATTAACATTGGAAGCATTCAACTTTTTTTCTGTTATTTTTCACTCTCTCTATTCTTATCACAAGAGTAGAGCATGCTACTTACTGTGGTTTTCTGCTCTACAGAACCGTGCACAACACTGTATATTTGAACTCATATTTCTCACTTTTTTCTTACTAATTGACCAGACACCCACACATCACACAAATAACTTTTCAACTATGAGGAGCTACGGAGTCAGGACTAGGAGAAAGCGACATGTTTCAAGGTGGAAGAGAGTGAGGAAAGTGGGATATGGTCGTCGGTCACAAATGACGACGGTGTGGTGACTTTGTTGTCCCCACGAAACAAACTGGCCCCCTACCCACCCACGACCGACATTCCGTGGCCTAGCTGTACGTCGTGCAATGTTGGTTCGCCAGACAGGCATGTATGCGAAAGGAAGTGTGTAGTTCAACACATTGCAGCTTTTTATAAGAGTTTCAGATTAATTGTACCACAAAAATAAACACGCTGTTTTTCTGGGGATAAGTGGAATGTGGAAAACGGTATATGCATTTCACAGTTAAATTTAGTACAATTTTCGGGGCTCTGGGACGGATTTAGACTCCCTGATTCCCCCTCCCGTATCTGTGCCCATGGTGTGGTTTTTTATTCAAATACTATTTTACTAGTTGCATCATAACGTTATAAATGGACACTTCTTTTAAATTACGTAATTTAGATTTTAACACTTTAATGTTTCGTTCCGTTATCTAGCACAATTACTTCCTGATTCAATTCACGTCATACAAAAGACGCAGCAACCATAGTGCCACCATCAGCGTGTCCTCAATAGCAGCGCGTCGAATCAGGGGATGTGTGCTGATTTTCGTTTGCTCAACTGATTTGTAAAAGTGCGGCACGTTCCTTAAACCACCTGCTGGACCACATGAACAGGTATACGAGCAGTGAACGAGCTCCAAGCATTTGCTCGCATTCCGCTACCCCTTCAATGTTATCAGTCCATCGGTTAGCTTGCTGCAAACAAACGGAGCCGCAGAGGAATACGAGTGTATAAACTTTCTTAAGAGGATTTCATTGGCAGTGTGTGTACAGCTATGTTTTAAATGGGCATTCTTAAATGTCTTAGTATCTCTGTCTACTTCTCCCTCGCTCGCGCACTTAAACAAAAGACTTAATTTATAATTTTACCCAAAAGTTAAATAGACCAGTATATTTATGAATTGTACTCACCTCGGCAGGGAAGAACCAGAAGAAAGTGTTGGAGCCCTTGGTCTTGTCGACGGTGAAGAAGCCGGAGTAGCTGGGTATATCTTCAGGGAAAGCACCTCCTTGTACTCTAGAGAGGTTCTGTGCCTCTTCAATCTTACCAGCCTCCAGGTACTCTGTGACGATGAGTTGTCCTTGTGCTTGCCTGTGTATGACAGGTTCTTGTCTTGGTGAGGTCCTTATTAGATAGTTGCGAGGAGGTCGTACACAGAGGACTGGCACTGCCAGCAGTAACAAGTACACAGTCTTGATAGCCATCTTTCTTCTGTGATAACACTACACCACAGCCTGACGAGACTCGCCTATATGTAGGCCGCAGTAATCACTCGAGAGCACTTGACTTGTGACTTTCTACTTTTTGAACCACCTCTGCGTATCTTAAATTACGACTCATTCTGTTACATGACTTTTAGGTAACTGCTAGTTTTCGATGCCTGCTACTCGAATTCATAAGTGTCTACCTGGAATATAAATGTGTAGTTGAATTTGTTAACATACCGAATTTGTCCATACAGTAATAAATAATATTACATCAATTTATAGCTGTCACACATTAAATATTATAACCCTCCAGGCGTCGTTTACTTATACAGTAAAAAAAATTCAAAAAAATTCTGAAACATATGTTTTGAAATATGCCATCATCTTGTAAATAAATAAAGGTAAATATATTTGGTATATGGTTTAACAAGAGAAAAAGATTAACTTTACTACAAGCCATGTGCCTCTGCTTCTTAGTCTACATATGAGTAGTCAGTTCTGAGAATAGTTGAGGGGGAAGGGATAACGACACTTTATGGACTTATTTCTTATATTCTTCTACTTGAAAGACTCTAAATTTGTGCCAGTATGGGTCTAAGTGCATAACGACGACAATAATTAGTGAGTGTGTTTCCTTCATTTAAATTTTACAAGATTACATGTAAAATTAAAAAAAAAATATTGTAAATTTCCTTAATAATCAGCGTATTAAAAATTCCAACTTGTATTTCTCAAAACAGGTAACATTCGTAACATAAACTTTGTATCAGACTTCTTTCCGTCACCACCAATGATCATAAATATTATAATTCCATGCTTTTGTAGTACTATATTAAAATGTTTCACTATAAAAACATGTAAAGAGTAATAGACAATGTGATATAACTCATTATCAAAATACTACTTCTGGACCTTTCTAAGAAAATAATAATGCAACTAAAAGCATAACTGGAGAATTGTCTCTCAAAAATTGTTACAGTTACAGCTTCATCAGTTACGTCTTTCACATAAATAGTGTAGTAATTACGTATGTAGCTAGTAACAGAATGGTCAGGATATCGTACAGTTATCTTGAGGTTCACTAACTGATCCCTGTAACCATCCACATAAAAAAAACTTAGTATTTGTTTAAAGCATGATATTTGGAATGTCGCGTGAAGAGTACTATAAAGAAAGAAGATTATTTGCTGTGCTATTCGATCGAATATTTTTAGCTGTTTTAGTGCAGGCATCAACTTGACAGAGATTTTTGATTAGGCTATTACTGTCTATTTAAAGATTTTATTTTTTCATTGGGTACAATAAGGGTTAAATTTTACTAGTAAATATTTGTTATGTGTGACATTTACGTACGTTAAATGGCGTTAAGGGTTTCATCAGCTTCAGATATTTTTTGTAACTTCCATAAATAATTAATAAAGTAAATTTTCGGATGGCACAAACATGTTTGTTGAATTTGTACAAATGTATTATTTTTTCATGTATTATATGTTTTTACACAATCCCTTCACATGTTCCTATTTTACGTCCATTTCCTGTACTGCAAGCCAATTATCCTCGCGTGAATGTAGAGTATTGCAGTCTTATACATTAGTCTGTAACATTTGCAGAGCAAAAGAAAAGAATAATTTTATTATTGTTAAATATTTCAAAGGTTTAACAGGAGATATGAAAACGTTTCAAAATACGTATTTTCAGGAAGAGGATGTGCATTTTAAATAGTGTACGATAATATATATTAAAATATGTTGGAGAAACTATACACGATCAGACATTCAAGTCACCCACCCTACCTGCAGTGTTACATACATTTGATTTGAATCAACTTGACTTCATAACTGGATTGAACTGGTGAGACCTAAAAGTGCTAGTTGCCATCTAAAAAGCATTTAAAAAAGGTTGATAATGCTTTATCGTCCGCATCAGGAACGATAATAAGTAAAAAGTTACGTGTTAATTAGTTACAACTATCGTTTTAAAGTACATCGAGTAGCTGCTGATAAGAACAATATACACATTACACGTTCAACAAACATTTCAAAATTCTGGCTCAGACTAAACCCTTAGTGACCGTTATATAGTATTTACGGGGTATGAAAGGTATGATGTCTAGAGAACGACTGGAATTCTCAATTGTCAATCAAATGTGAACTACATGTAATTATAAGATGGGGTTATCTTTTTGCCGAGTAGATATTTAATTATCAGACGTCAATTTATACAGCACAAGGCGGTAGCATGCCTTGCTTTCTAGTAAAAAAAATAATAAAACAACATTAAAAGAAAAACGGGCTTGAAATAAAAATACCCATAAAATTTGAAACAGAAAAAAATATCAATTTTATAATATCCAGAACTATGTAATAATCGAATTTAAATTATTCTCGCGTTTTGAAGTGAGAAAAATTTTGCTATCCCAAATAATCTCGCGCGGAAATTTTCGAATAGCACAGTTATTTTAAAATCAAAACCGGAGTATTTAGAAATGCTGTTATTGTATAGACCTCAATATTACAGTATTGAAAATCTTAAAAATTACAGTTTTGTAGATTTATGGAGTTTGTGATTGCAATACCTTATTTTTCTAAAAGAATTTTTAATTTTGTATTGAAACAAATAATATCGAAACAAATCATACTACTAGCTAGTGCTATATAAACATTCATCGAATAGTAAACTAACTATTTGATAAAAATTTCCCATCGAATTATGATAAGCAGTTAAGATTTTTTCAACGTTTGAGTGTTTCAATCGTTCGCTTGACACCTTAATTTCCATACCAAACAGTTATAATATAACTTTAATGATTGTATCACAAAACAATTTAAGCAGGCGTAAAATGAATGAAAGGCCTATACGATTCATGTGTGGTCAAAATCTTTCCAACGCCATTTGTAACCAGACCATGGTTGGTGCAGGCGCTGGGATGTACGCCTCTTACCTAGAACAATACGGATTCGATCCACCGACGGTTTCTACCCAAATTTTTGCATGTAGCAATCGAGCCGGATGATGCAGTTGGTCAGCGGTTTTTCTCGGAGATCTCCCTCTTTTTCCGCCCCTACATTCCGGCTCTGCTCCGTGCATTTAAGACCTCACCAGTTCTGGAAACCTAGTCGTTAAGCACAAACATAAATCGCTTTACTTGTGTTCTCACCATATCATTAACACTTGGCATATAAATTTCTGGGTTCTGTACAGAAAATTTACGCAAATAATGTTTTGAAATAGAATGGAATGTGTTAAGTATAGAACCAAAAAAATATATACCACTGTTGCGTGAAACAGAGTTACTGGCGAAAAGTAAGATTTGTTTTCAATACGTTATCAGAAATTT
This sequence comes from Medauroidea extradentata, assembly GCA_003012365.1. Taxonomy (NCBI): domain Eukaryota; kingdom Metazoa; phylum Arthropoda; class Insecta; order Phasmatodea; family Phasmatidae; genus Medauroidea; species Medauroidea extradentata. Next base: position 440 of record PNEQ01005035.1, on the reverse strand, counting down.
AATTGTTTCAGTTAGGTCATGTTACTTTTCAAGTTTTATACTTCAAAGCCTTAAAGAGAGGTGAAAACTTAATAATTTTAATAACTGCGTTGAAATTTTTTTTTTTTTACTATGCAGCCTTGAGTTAAGGCTAATGGTGGATGGGAAACAGAAAATATGTTAAACTGCACATGCTGCCTTTTAGAGAAGCCTGTGTGGTAACCTGTTTGTCCTGACACTGTCAGAACAGCATTCAAGAGGCAGGCTGCCGCCTGCCAGATGCGAAAAGTATGATGTAGAAGTTCAACAATATCGTTTTTTCACAGAAACTATTCAAAGCATGAGTCTGACTTTTATATATAATAGAGTTCAAGGCACCGTGCAGGGCTGTAAATTGTCTGCATCTCTCCCAGATTCCTAAGTGATTAGAAAACTAATGATAAAAATGGCTAAATAAGCCT